>CAUYLG010018836.1:0-18205 GCA_963573385.1 Cacajao melanocephalus
TAGCACTGGGGGGTGGGTGTAGCACTGGGGGGTGGGTATAGCACTGGGGGTGGGTGTAGCACTGGGGGTTGGGTGTAGCACTGGGGGGTGGGTGTAGCACTGGGGGGTGGGTATAGCACTGCGGGTGGGTGTAGCACTGGAGGGTGGGTATAGCACTGGGGGTGGGTATAGCACTGGGGGTGGTTGTAGCACTGGGGGGTGAGTATAGCACTGGGGATATGTGTAGCACTGGGAGTGGGTGTAGCACTGCAGGTCTGTGTAGCACTGCGGGTGGGTGTAGCACTGGGGGTTGGCTGTAGCACTGGAGGTGGGTGTAGCACTGGAGGTGGGTGTAGCACCGAGGGTGGGTGTAGCACTGTGGATAGGTGTAGCACTGGGGGTTGGGTGTACCACTGGGGGTGGGTATAGCACTGGGGATAGATGTAGCACTGGGGGTTGGGTGTAGCACTGGGGGTTGGGTGTAGCACCAAGGGTGGGTGTAGCACTGGGGATAGGTGTAGCTCTGGGGGTTGGGTGTAGCACCGAGGGTGGGTATAGCACCGAGGGTGGGTGTAGCACTGGGGATAGGTGTAGCTCTGGGGGTTGGGTGTAGCACCGAGGGTGGGTGTAGCACTGGGGTTGGGTGTAGCACCGAGGGTGGGTGTAGCACCGAGGGTGGGTGTAGCACTGGGGATAGGTGTAGCTCTGGGGATTGGGTGTAGCACCGAGGGTGGGTGTAGCACTGGGGATAGGTGTAGCACTGGGGGTTGGGTGTAGCACCGAGGGTGGGTGTAGCACTGGGGTTGGGTGTAGCACTGGGGGTTGGGTGTAGCACTGGGGGTGGTTGTAGCACCGAGGGTGGGTGTAGCACTGGGGATGGGTCTAACACTGCCACTGGGTGCAGGGAAGCTGCTTCTGCTCAGAAAAGGACTCATTATAACTTAGGGGCTCACTCTCCCCAGCTTCATCAGGGTCCTCTCATATGTCTCCATCCCAATTTACAGGATCCCCTGTCTCCCAGTCAATGCTCTCACTCTAACAGTGGACATCCTGAGAGACTGAGAGTTCAACTTGCTTTGTAATTCATCCAGTTTTATGATGAGGACTTGTGTTTGCTTTTCAGTATTCTCGGCCTCAGGGGTACAAGAAAGGAGATTCTCCATCAGGGTTCACTCAGCCACTCATAGGTTATTTATACAGAGCTGGAACTGAGCATTTGAATCACTGAGCACATCCTTTGATTTCATCACTTTGTCCAGCAATCAACTGGTAACCAGCCTGTATCACTATATTCCCCGGTTTTCCACAAACGTTAGAAAATATCATATACAGAGTCAATAAGCTCCTTGCCTCTTGTGAATGGTTCACTAGGAGTATAAAATGCAGAAATTTGCGTATTTTCATAAATTGTTCACACCATGAACTATCAGTGTTCTGTGTACTATCAGAGGTAGAATTCTTTGCACTTTTAATTCAAGTCATATTAGAAAGCCAATTCCAGAAAAACACAACACAAATTTATAAAACTCATTCTTATAATTCTGTTTCTCTAGAATCACTCCTGATACCAAAACCTATGTTAGGGTTCTTTGAGTAAACAGAACCAATAGGATAGAAATAGGATCGATACAGGTACAGATAACGTGAGAAGGGATTTATTACGGGAACTGGCTCGCATGATTAGAGAGGCTGAAAATTCCCACCGTAGGCCATCTGCAAGCTGGGGACCAGGGAACTCGGCTGTGCTGTGCAGTGCAGTCTAAGTGTGAAAGCCTCAGAATCAGGAAAGCCAGTTGGGGGGTAACTCCCAATTTACCCCCCGAAAATGTGTTTAGGAGAGAAAACAAAGGGTGTGGCCCAGTGACCATTTGATACATTTGTGGGGATAGAGGGAAGTCAGGTGCTATTCCCCAAGACAATGGAAGAAGGACCCTGAAGGCATGTTAAAGATCTCCAGGCTGCCATGCCCGTCACAGACTCACAGTTCTAGGGCCTTGAGGGCAGCATGGAATCAAGGATTGAACCCAAGGCTCTGGAGGGTCCCTGGGTGCCTGTAGGACCTTGGCCCTCAGTGCCCAGTTCTGTCTCAAGTCTCTGCTCCCTGCATTCCCGTGCAGCACTCCTCCACTGCCTCAGCTGTAGCTCCTATGGGCCCAGGTGTGGCTCAGGCTGCCCCTCCAGAGGCACAAGCAACAAGCCTGGGCAGCTTGCCTGTGGAATGACCTCTGCAGGCTCACACAGGCCTAGTAGAGCCGTGGGGTTAGGGCCGCCTCAACCACAGATCAGTAGAAACACCGCTGTGCAGCTCCAGCCTGGGACAACCACGGGCGCAGGACCACCTGGAGACCTGGGGACCCAAAGCCCACCCTAGGGAGTCTGGAATGTGGGACATGGAGTCAAAGCAGATTGTTCTCAAGTTTCAAGATTTAATTTTGCTTACCTTGTTGGATTTTGGATTTGCTTGGGATCTACTATCCCTTTTTTCTTTCTTAGGGCTCCCTTTTGGAATGGAAATATCTATCCTATGTCTGTCCTGCCATGATACTTGGGAAGCATGTAGCTTGTTTGATTTCAAAGGTTCACAGCTGGAGAGCAATTTGCCTCAAGATGACTATTACCTAGAGTCTCACTCATATCTGATGTAGCTGATGTTTAGATAAGACTTTGGACTGTGATTTTAAAGTTGATGCTGGAATGAGTTAAGACTTTTGGAGTTACCAGGATGGAATGTATGTTTTTTTGGGGGGCGCGGGGACAGAGTTTCACTCTTGTTGCCCAGGCTGGAGTGCAATGGCACAATCTTGGCTCACTGCAACCTCTGCCTGCCGGGTTCAAGCAATTCATCTGCCTCAGCCTCCCTAGTATCTAGAATTATAGATTACAGGCATGCGCCACCACACCTGGCTAATTTTGTATTTTTAGTGGAGATGGGATTTCTCCATGTTGGTCAGGCTGGTCTCGAACTCCCAATCTCAAGTGATTCGCTCACCTCAGCCTCCTAAAGTGCTGAAATTATAGGCATGAGCCATCATGCCCAGCCTAATGTATGTATTTTTAATGTGATAAGATCATACACTTTTGGGGACTGGGAGTAGAATACTATTATTTGAACATATCCCCTAGAAATTCATGTTGAAACTTCATCCCATTGGGTTGGTACTAAGAAGTAGGGCTTTGGGGAAGTGATTAAGTTATGTAGGCTCTGTCCTCATGAATGAATTACTACCCTGTCCAGAAGGCTTCAGTGACAGTTCACCCTGTATTGCTCTTCCACTCTCCTCCATGTGAGGATTTCCAGCATTCGTCCCCTCTGGAGGAGGCAGCCACAACACACTATTTTGGATGCACATAGGGTCCCTCACCAGACAACATACTTGCTGGCACCTTGATCTTGAACTTCCAAGTCTCCAGAACTGTGAGAAAATAAGTTTCTCTTCTTTATGAATTACTCAGTCCCAGGTATTTTCTTGTAGCAGTACAAATAGACTAAGACACTCAGTCTGCTGATTCGGGCCGATACCTTCTGAGAACAACCCTCACAGACTGTATTAGGCTGTTATTGCATTGCTCTAAGGAAAACTGGCAACTGGGTAATTTATAGGAAAAGAGGTTTAATCGGCTCAAGTTTCTGCAGGCTGTACAGGAAGCATAGCAGCATCTGCTTTTGGGGAGGCCTCAGGAAGCTTCCAATCATGGCAAAAAGGCAGAGGGGGAGCAGGCATGTCACATGGCAAAAGCAGGTGTAAGAAAGAGGTGAGGGGAGATGCCACACACTTTTAAACAACCAGATTTTGTGACTCACCACCTTGAGGACACCACCAAGCCATGTGGGATCTGCCCTGTGATCCGATCACCTCCTACCAGGCCTCACTTCCAACACTGGAGACTATAATTCAACATGGGGTTTGGAGAGGACATCCAAACTATATCATTTAGCCCCTGGACCCCCAAATCTCATATCCTCCTCACATTGCCAGATGCAATCATAGCTTCTTAATAGTCCTCCAAAGTCTTCACTCATTTCAGCATTAACTCAAAAGTCCAAAGTCTCAACTGATCAAGGCAAGTCCCTTCCATCTTCAAGCCTGTAAAATAAAAAACAAGTTATTTACTTCCAAGATAGAATGGGGGTATGAGCATTGAGTAAACATTCATGTTCCAAAAGGGAGAAATGGGCCAAAAGGAAGGAACTACAGGTTGTACGCAAGTCCAAAGCCCAGCAGGGCAGTCATTAAATCTTTTTTTTTTTTTTTTTTTGTTAGACCAAGTCTTGATCTGTCACCAGGCTGGAGTGCAATGGTGTGATTTCAGCTCACTGCAACCTCTGCCTCCTGGGTTCAAGTGATTCTCTTGCCTCAGCCTCCTGAGTAGCTGGGATTACAGGTGTGCACCACCATGCCCAGCTAGTTTTTCTATTTTTAGTAGAGATGGGGTTTCACCATGTTGGCCAGGATGGTCTCAAATCTCTTGACCTTGTGATCCGCCTGCCTTGACCTCCCAAAGTGCTGGGATTAGAGGTGTCAGCCGCCATGCCTGGTCCAGTCATTACTCCTTTGACTCCATGTCCCATTTCCAGGGCTCATTAGTGCAAGAGGTGGGCCCTCCAGGCCTTGGGCAGCTCTGCCCCTGTGTCTTTGCAGGGTGCAGCTCCTGGGGCTGCTCTCACAGGTTGTTGAGTGCCTGCTGCTTTTCTATGTGCAAAGTGCAAGCTTCCAGTGAATCTACCATCCTGGGGTCTGGAAGACAGTGGTCCCCTTCCCATGGCTCCACTAGGAAGTGCTCCAGTGGGGACTCAGCCTAGGGCCTCCAACCCTACATTTCCCCCCTGCACTGCCTAGTAGAGGTTCTCTATGAGGTAACTGCCCCTGTAGCAGGCTTCTGCCTGGACACCCAGGCTTTTTCGTACATCCTGTGAAATCCAGGTAGAGGCTCCCAAGCCTCCTTAACTTTGACATTTGCAGGTTTAACACGACATGGAAGTTCCCGAGGCTTATAGCTTGCAGCCTCTGGAGCTGTAATGGCAGCCCAGGTTATACCTGGACCCCATGAGCTGAGGCTGAAGCCAGAGTGGCCGAGATGTGGGGAACAATGTCCCAAGACTGTGCAGGGCAGTTTGGCCCTGAGCTTGGTCCATGAAACCATTCTTTCCTCCTAGGGCTCTGAGCTTGTGATGGGAGGGGCTTCTCTGAAGGTCTCTGAAATGCCTTCAAGGCCTTTTCCCCATTGTCTTAGATATTAGCAGGTGGCTTTATTTTAGTTACGCAAATTTCTCTAGTAAGTGGTAGCTCCACTGTCTGCTTGAATTTCTCCCCTGAAAAAGCTGTTTGTTTCTCTACCCCATGGCCAGGCTGCAAAATTTAAAAAATGTTTCCACTCTGCTTTCATTTTAAATGTAAATTCCGACTTTAAGTCATTTATTTGGTCCTGCATCTGTGCGTAGGTTGGTAGAAGCAGCCAGGCTGCATCCTGAATGCTTTGCTACCTAGAAATATCTTCCAGCAGATACCCTGAGTCATCACTCTCAAGCTGAAACCTCCACAGATCCCTAAGGCGTGAGCAGAGAGCAACCAAGCTCTTTGCTAAGGCAAAACACATGTGGCTGTAACTCCCAATAAGTTTCTCATTTCCATCTGAGACCTCATCAGCCTGTCCTTCACTGTTCATATCACTATCCGCAATTTGGTCACAACCATTTAACCAGTCTCTAAGAGGTTCCAAACTTTCTGTCATCTTCCTCTCTTTTTTTGAGACTTTCAAGATCTTCCAACCTCTGCCTGTAACCCAGTTGCAAAACTGCTTCCACATTTTCAGATATCTTTATAGAATGCCTTTCTCCCTGGTACCAAGTTTCTGTATTAGGCCATTCTTGCACTACTGTAAAGAAATCCCTGAGGCTGGGTGGGGTGGCTCATGCCTGTTATCCCCACACTTTGAGGGGCTGAGGCAGGTGGATCACCTGAGGTCAGGAGTTTGAGACCAGCCTGGCCAACATGGAGAAACCCCGTCTCTACTAAAAATACAAAAATTAGCTGGACATGGTGGTGCATGCCTGTAATTCCAGCTACTAGGGAGGCTGAGGCACGAGAATGGCTTGAACCTGGGAAGTGGAGGTTGCAGTGAGCCAAGATTGTGCTGCTACACTCCAGCCTTGGTGACAGAGAAAAACTCTGTATCCAAAAAAAAAAAAAAAAAAATGGAAAGAAGAAAGAAGGAAGGAAGAAGGAAGGAAGGAAGGAAGACCTGAGACTAGATCATGTATAAGAAAAGAAGTTTAATTGGCTCATAGTTCTGCAGAATGTACAGGAAGCATAGTGGCATCTGCTTCTGGGGAGGCCTCAGGAAACTTTCAATCATGGTGGAAGGCAAAGCGGGAACAGACACATCACATGGCAAAAGCAGGAGCAAGAGAGAGGTAGGGGAGGTGCCACACACTTACAAGCAACCTGATCTGATGACTGCCGTGGGGACAGCATCAAGCCATGAGGAATCCACCTCTGTGATCCAATCACCTCCTCCCAGGCCCCACCTCCAGCATGAGATTTGGGTGGGGGCAGGGGATAAATATCCAAACTGTGTTACAGACACACCCAGAAATAGTGCTTTTCCAGCTATCTAGGTATCACTTAATCTAGTCGAGTTGACACCCAAAATTAACATCACATCTTCCAAAGCATCATTTCTGGGTATGCCTGTGAGGGTAGATTTGGAAGGGATTGTCATTTGGATCCATGGACTGAGTAAGGAAGATCTACCCTCACCTGATGTGAGTGGGCACCATCCGATAGGTCGAGGGCCCAGAGAGAGAAAAAGGCAGGGAATGACGAATTCGCCCTCTCTCCAGAGCTAGAAAACCCACCTTCTGACCTTGGACGTCGGAACTCCGGGCTCTCCAGCCATTGCCCTCTGGGATTCCCACCAGTAACCACCCCACCACCACCGGTTCTCAGGCCTTTGGCCTCGGACTGAGAGTTACACAGTCTGCTCCCCTAGTTCTGAGGCCTGTGGATTTGGGCTGAGCCCCGCCACCAGCTTCTATAGGTCTCCAGCTTGCAGACAGCCTGTAGGGAGACGTCTCAGCCTGAATAATCGTGTAAGCTGACTCCCCTCATAAATCCTCTCATATGTCTGCATGTATATATCCCGTGGTTCTGGCTCTCTGGAGAATGCTGACTAATACCTGGGTTTACAAGTCTAGAGAAACAGCCAACCATGGCCCCTGCCCTGTAGCTGGTCTTGGCCATGGCTGACACGGTCCTTGTTCCTTTCTGATTCATGCTGGGTTCCCTCCCTGTCAATGGGCACCTCTGCTGGTCTCTGTGGCCTACCCAGTGGGCCAACTGGGACCCTCCTCAGTGAGGGGTCTGAGGACCTGGTCACCATCCCTGCTCAGGCCATGGCTATGTTCGTGTCCACTCTCCAATAAAACAGGTGAGGGGACACCAAGCCCCCACGCTCCACCACTTGGATTACCAGGCACCACATTTATCCTTCCCTGCCCCCTCTTGGAGTTGCAGTTCCACTGCCTCCTGGCAGTCACCACCCATCTCCCTCCCAGTCTGGGGGCTCCTTGTCATGACTGTTGGTCTCTGTGGACAAATAACCCAACGCGACAAGGCATCAGTTGTAGCCTAAAGTTCAGTGGGACTCCTATCTGTCCACTCGTGGTGTGGTCCCATGTGGAAGCCACAACCCCTCACTGGCAGCCGAGAGTGGAGGGAACAACAGGCACAAAACCCCCCGTGGGTCGCTGGCAGTGGTGGTACAGGGGCCACTGCTGCTTCGGGCCCTTGGATCCCAGGCTTGTTGGGGACATAGCACCCCATGGTGGCTGTGGAGTTAGAGTGATTACTGCATTCCACAATGTGACACCCCATCCTTGAATAGTATCACCCCCATGCTGGGGCCTCCATGGAGCTCTGAAAAGGCTGCTCCCCTGCTCCATGGCACTGGCTGCTTCTAAGTGGTATGGGCTGTGATAGGACCAGCAGATGCCATGGCCACGTGCCATGTGCCATGTTCTGTGGCTGCACCTCCCCCTGTGTTGTAAAGTGGATCTCTTGGTCCAAGACACTGCTATGCAGGCCCTGTGTGGGTGGATCAGCACTTAATAAGTCCTGGGGGTCAGCCTGGGGTATGTGTCAATTCCAGTGGAGTTGAATTGCTGCCCCCAGTGGGATGGATGCTTCTGTTGCCTGGTCAGCTTTCTCTATGGATAGTGCCCAGTGGGGGTGCTGCAGCAGCCCACATTGCAGATAGGTTGGGCATTTGTGGCAGCGGTGGCCAGACCAATCTTGGTGGGTAGAGCTGTGCTGCTGGTTCCATGGTCAACACCCCTTTCTACCACAGCATGCATCCAGTGGGCAAGCACTCAGGTGGCCAGGGACAGAAGCTGGCCAAAGTTAAGGGCTGCAGCCGTTCTGTCTAACTGGTTGCTTTGTGGCTCCCTGGTGGACGCTCTCTGTGGATGCTCCATGGTGGACACTCTCTGTGGATGCTCCCTGGTGGATGCTCTCTGTGGACACTCCCTGGTGGATGCTGTCTGTGGACACTCCATGGTGGTTGCTCTCTGTGGACGCTCCCTGGTGGATGCTCTCTGTGGACGCTCCGTGGTGGACGCTCTCTGTGGACGCTCCATGTTGGTTGCTCTCTGTGGACGCTCCCTGGTGGATGCTCTCTGTGGACGCTCCGTGGTGGATGCTCTCTGTGGACGCTCCCTGGTGGATGCTCTCTGTGGACGCTCCCTGGTGGATGCTCTCTGTGGATGCTTCGTGGTGGATGCTCTCTGTGGACGTTCCCTGGTGGATGCTCTCTGTGGATGCTCCGTGGTGGACGCTCTCTGTGGATGCTCCCTGGTGGATGCTCTCTGTTGGGAATGAACACGTGATACCGAGCTCTTCACCTCTCGTGGCCGCTCCTGAGGGTTCATCCATGTGCCTCCTGTCCTGTGGTGATGGGCAGAATAATGATGTCCTCCAAAAGGTGTCCAGGGTTCCTTTTAAGTAGGGATGGAATAGAACTCATCCACCCACTGATGGCTGCTTAACACGTTCCCCATTCCATATCCCTCTGCTCCAGCAAATACAGCACAGCTGACACAGCAACACCCACTGGGCTACTGCTGGGTGGAGTTTGGGATCAGCTGTACCTATAACAGGGGCTTATTAGGAGGAGTTGACTCCTGTGATTATGGAGGTTAGAAAGTACCCCCACCTGCCACGTGCAACCTGGAGACCCAGGAGAGCTGACGGTGTAAGTTCCACTCTGAGCGTGAAGGCAAAAGACTGACATCCCAGCTCAAAGACAGGCAGTTCTTTGAGTGGGGATATCAGTCATGCTGAAATTGGATCCCCATTGTTGGAGGTGGTGTCTAGTGGAGGTGTTAGGGTTGTGAGGGCAGATTCCTCGTGGATGGCTTGGTGCCACCCTCATGGTAGTGCTGAGTTCTCACTCTGAGTTCCCCTGAGAGCCGGTTGTTGAAAACAGCCTGGCAGCCCCCTGCCCACTTGTTTCCTCTCACCGTGTGATCTCTGCACACACTGGCTCCCCTTCATCTCTGGCCATGAGTGGAAGAAACCTGAGGCCCTCACGAGCAGCAGATTTAGGTGTTATATTTCTTATACAGCCTGCAGAACCGTGAGCCCAATAAACCTCTTTTTCAATGACCCCTTCTCCAATATTCCTTTATGACAACATAAACAGACTGAGACAGGCAGGGAGAGCGGATTTTCTCTTACTTAATCTCTTGTTTTAGTCAGACTTTCAACCGATTGGTTGAGGCCCATCTTCACTGGAGAGAGCCCCCTGCCTTTCTTAGTCCACAGATTCAAATGCTAAGCGTGTCCAGGAAACACCCTTGCAGACACAACCAGAATCATGTCTAGCCAAATATCTGGGCACCCTATGGCCCAGTGAAGTGGACACATAAAATTTCCCATCACAAGTTGACAGTCGTCTGTTAGCATCCTCTGGGAAATGAGGCATGCATCTGTAGTCCTAGCTACTTGGGAGGCTGAGGTGGGAGGATCTCTTGAGCCCAGGAATTTGAGGCTGCAGTGAGCCGTGAGTGCACCACTGCACTCCAGCCTGGGTGACAGAGTGAGGCCCTGTCTCAAAATAAATAAATAAATAAAGGAAATTAGCAGTAAATGAGTTCATGACAGTGGGTCCTAATCTCATAGGACTGGAGTTTTATAAAAGGAGATGAGGACATGGACACGGACTGAGGGAAGACCCTGTGAGGATACAGAGAGAAGACCACAGTCATCTATAAGCCAAGAAGAGAGGCCTGGGGAGGAGCCAGCCTTGCAAAACCTTCGTCTTGCATGCCAGCCTCCAGGACTGTGAGACAGTGAGTCTGTTGTGTAAGCCACCCTGTCTGTGGTGCAGACAAATGCACTTAGGGTCAGCTCTTTGGTCCTGAAGCTTCTAAGCACCACTGCAGTAATGATTTGGCACTGTCTCCCAGTAACCTTATGAGAGGGTCAAGTCCCGTACTACCAGACAGTGCTCCGATATTGACACACTCTTCCTTCTCTAACTTTCTATTTCCCCATGATCCTGCACACTCAGGGGCTGACTCCCAGCAGCTTCTAGTTCCTGACTAGTTCCTGCAGCTTCTATGCCCAGTTCTCTTTATGTCTTCCCCAGCTCTGAACTTCTGGCAGCTTGCGGACTGAGCATCTGCACCGTGAAGGGAGAGTCTGTGGAATCCCACCCCATTCCAAGGACAGAAGCTGTTTGTGATGGTTCATGTGGCCTGTCAGCCTGACTGGGCCATGGGATGTCCAGATATTTGGTCAAGCAGTATTCTGGGTGTGTCTGTGGGGAGGAGATGGGCATTTGCTTGGTGGACGGAGTGAAGCAGCTTGGGGACAATGTGCGTGGGCCTCATCCAACCCACTGAAGGCCTGCATAGAACAGAAAGGATGAGTGGGAGAGAAGTCCTCCCACCTGGCTGAGCTGGGACATTGGTTTTTTCTGTCTTCAGATTCAAACTGAAACATTGGGTCTTGCTGGGTCTTGACCTTGTCGGCTTTCAGACTGGAGCGTGTCCCCTCGGCCCTCCTGGGTCTCCAGGTTCCCAACTGCAGATCCTGGGACTTCACAGCCTCTGGAACTGTGTGAGCCAAGTCCTTACGATCATCTCTGTCTGTGTAGACGTACACATCCTACTGGCTAATTTTCTCTGGAGAATCCCGACTATTACTCAGGCTCCTTGGAATTGTTCCAGGGTCTGATGTTGGCCTGGGAGTCGGTTCCGGTGGAATTTACCTACGTGCTTGGAGCCGGATGTGCAGAGTTTGGACAAGACCACCTCATGTGCATCTTCTCCAGTCCAACTCCTGTGAACATCCCAGCTGGGACAAGCAAGGCCACACCACGGCCCCCAGGCCCCTGACCTCCCCTGTCCAGCAACCTTCATTTCCCCCACTGTGAACATCACGACCCCTGGGGTCTCTTTAATCTTGGATTGCTTCCGCTCTGAGATTTAAAGTCCAAACCTTGCATCCCTTCCACACCTCCAGGCCCTCCATGTTTGCCCTGCCCACCTGCTTTGCTGGGAGCTCTCTACTCGGCTGTATCGCCTGCTTTTCTTGCTGTGCTTCTTTGTCTACACAGCAGGGAACACCTGGTCCTTCACTTTAATCACACCTTTGCCAGTGTCCTGAACTCCTCTGTTGGTTGCAACAGCCTTTATTTATTTATTATTTATTTATTTATTTTGTGATGGAGTCTCACTCTGTCGCCCAGGCTGGAGTGCTGTGGTGTGATCTCGGCTCACTGCAACCTCCACCTCCCTGGTTTAAGCGATTCTCCTGCCTCAGCCTCCCGAGTAGCTGGGACTACAGGTGCACACCACCATGCATGGCTCATTTTTGTATTTTTAGTAGAGATAGGGTTTCCCCATGTTGGCCAGGATGGTCTTGATCTCTTGACCTTGTGATCTGCCCACCTTGGCCCCCAAAGTTCTGGGATTACAGGCGTGAGCCACCACACCCAGCCCAGAACAGCCTTCACATTGCCCTGGAGGGCTTCTTAGACATGGATTGCTAGGCCACAGTATTCTTGATTTGGGAAGCCTGGGCAGGGCCTGAGAACCTGCATTTCTACCACATTCCCAGGTGATGCAGCTGGTCCAGGAACCATGCTTTGAATGTAGGCTATGTTGCAGTAACAAATACACCCTGAGGTCTCAGGTTTATTTTTCACTTGCGCATGGTGGTCGAGCGACTCTTCATCTTTCAGCTGACTTTGGGAACACGTGCCCTGGAAGGTCACCTGGGAAAGGTGTAAGGTCCCTCTATGCCATGGATGCCATGGCGATCCCCATGACCCGCATATACACCTCTGGATGGCCTCCCGGAATTAAAAAATCTGAACTAACTGGAAAACCATGAAAAGACAAAGAAATGATTAACCAGTGAGGTGCTTACTTAACTTTGAGATCTTCTCTATTCTTCCTTATTCCCGCCCCAATTGATAAGGCCGTTGGACTTTGTAAATGACCTTGGTCAACCTCATGACTCCACACCCTACAACACCCTCCTAGCTTGCAAACCTACGACCCCCTCCCAGCTTGCAAAAAATGCCCTAAACTGTAACTTCTGTACCTTTCCACTGTTTACCCCAAACCTGTAAAACCACCTCTATTCCTCTGCCCTCTGCTGACTCCCTTTTTGGACTTAGCCCGCCTGCACCCAGGTGAATAAACAGCGATGTTGCTCACACAAAGTCTGTTTGGAGGGTCTCTTCACTCAGAGTGTGCATTTTAACATTTGGTGCCAGAAATCCAGGACAGGTGTACTCCTTTGGGGAGACCAGCCCTGTGTCCCCACTCTCCCTCTGTGAAGTGACCCACCTGAGATCTCAACACATCAGACCAGACTGACCCAGCAGCTTGCAGTTAGCGGTCCAACAGCTCTCCAGCCACCTTCAGATCGGGTAAGCAGCCTCCCGCTCTTTCTCTCTCTTTTCCTTCAAAGAAGAGGAGACAAGTCTCTCCCTCCCACCTTTTCCTTTAAATCCCAAGGAAACACGTCTCTCCCTCTTTCTCTCTCTTTTCCTTTAAATCTTTCTCCTTCTAGTAGACACAAAGAGACACTACCCATGTAGACCTGGAGGAGACAAGTCTCTCGCTCTCGCTGAAAACTCCGATGTCTCACAGACTCGGGAAGACGGTCTTCCCTTGGTGTCTGGTCAATCTCGGGGATGCCTGCCTTGATCACTCACCCACGTTACAGCCCAGGAATCAGTCAGGGACACCCTGGTAGCTGCTCGCTCCTCCTCCTCATCTCTGCTCCTCTCCCTAAAATGTATCTTCTTCGCTATGGGCAATGTTCCACCCTCTATTTCTCCGTCTTCGCCTCTAGCCTGCGTCCTAAAAAACTTAAAACCTCTTCAACTGTTGCCCAATCTGAACCCTAAACGTCTCATGTTTTTGATGTAACACAGCCTGGCCTCAGTACAAATTAGACGGTGGTTCCAAATGGCCAGAAAACAGCACTTTCAATTTTTCCATTCTGCGAGACCTAAACAATTTTTGTCAATAAATGGGCGAATGGTCTAAGGTGCCAGACGTGCAGGCATTTTTTTTACACTCCAATCCCTCCCTAATCTCTGCTCCTTCTCTTTCTTCTGTCTGCCACTCCTGCCTCTGCCAGTAACCCAGAATCCTCCTTGTCCATCAACCCTTCTGACCTTTCTCTTCTCCGCCTGTCCCAACCAGGCCCCATCCAGCTCCAACCCCTGCCCCCCCAGAGCCTCCCTCCTCTTCCTCTGCCCACTACCCACCTCCTTATGCCCCTCCTGTCACCTCCTCAACTCATACCTAGTCTGGCTTATAGTTTAATCCTGCAGCTAACTCCTCCACCCCTGCCTAACAATTCCCCCTTCGAGAGGTGGCCAGAGCCAAAGGCATACTTAGGGTGCACGTTCCTTTCTCTCTATCCTCACCCGGGTGAATAAACAGCTATGTTGCTCAACAAAGCCTGTTTTGGGGTGGGGGTCTCTTCATTCAGAGTGTGCATTTTAACAAAAGGGAAGGGCCATTAGGAAGCAGCTTACATTGCTTCCTCTCATATCCCATGGGTCAGAACTCATTCACATGACCCCTATGCAACCACACTAACCATAGGTGTGACTGGGAAAGGCGGTCTTTCTGTTTGCCTAGGAAGGAGAAATGGTGAACATAAGGTATCGCCTCTTCTGCCATCCACCCTTCTGTTGACCAGCCAAAGCCCACCCCGTCCTATGCCGTCTCCAGGCCCAGAAGCTCTGATGGATGAACACATCAGGTTTGGATATGCCTTCTCTTGGCCCAGCAACCTATGAATTTAAACATCGAGTTCGCTGTCCCCCCTGACAGACTGTCTCCGTGATCCTGGTCTCTTGCCCTTTCCTGTGCCCAAGGCCTGCCATGACTTGCTGGCATGGGACTGCACCCAGCCAAGATCAATCCAGCAGAGCCCAGACACATGAGCAGGAAAGGGTGACTGTTGTGTGCCACGGAGACCATGTGGCTGCATGTCAATTTGTGTGTCTCATGATGGCCGAGCCCTCCTTCACAGAGCCGGCTTCTGTATTAGTCAGGCCAGGCCAGGCTGTGTTGTGGTAGCAATCAGACTCCCCAAACCCAGCTGCTGGCAAAAGATTGGGCATCGGAGTCTGGAGTGACGGATCTTAGGTATAGTGAACCCCAAGTTTCTCTTCAAAGAATCAGTATGTCAGTATGTTCAACTCTCCTATTCTTCAATTCTCCATTTTAAAGTTTAGCTTCTTTGCAATTTCAGTAAACAACCTTTTCCACCAGTTCTAATCAGTAGTTCACATCTGCTCCCCCGGTCCCCTGCCCAGCCCAGACTCATCCCGGTCACCTGCTCTGACCCCTGCTTACCTGCTCTGATCTGCCCGTAACCGTCTTTCCCACCAAACTACTCACCCCGCCACTCCGGCTCACTCCCCTGCTCCCTTTAAAATAGCCAATCGGAACTAGACTGGACTGTGTGATCTAACCCTAGCCAATAGGGGAACGACACAGTAGTAGGGGCGGCTTCCATCAGGGCACAAGGACCCCTTCCCCTTCTTGTCCAGGTGTGTGCTCGCCATTGTTCCATCTTTGAGCCTCATCCTTCTACAGAGGGAAGTTGCCTTGCGAAGGAAATCTATATTCGAGTGCTACTTTCGAAAATTCTACTTATAACATGGGGACATGGTGGTGCCAGAGCAGCAAGCTTGCTAAAATCAGTCCTGGTGACCTGGCAGGCTGGATACAAGAAGGCTCAGCCAGGAACCCAAGAGGCAAAGTGGAAAACACCACACTGTGAGTGCTGTGTTAGGTCCCGTAACACGAGACAGAGACCCGCTTGAGAAAGAAGGCCCAGCTTACAAGCAGAGATGAAAGTGAACAGAGAGATGGACCCAGAAATTCAGAGCACTGCAAGGGCGGAAAAGCCAATTGCTCCAAGCGTTAGGATTTTAACAAGCTTTGTGAGACAAAGGCCCAATAAAACGCCTGAGTTGGACTGACCAACACAAGACAAAGATGGGATTAAGGCCCGTTCAAGCCTGAGCGCCTTCTGACAACTGCCATTGAGTTGACTGAGAGGAATGAGAGCAAATACATCCTGAAACTTGAGTTTCCTGTGTGCATCAGTCATGGCTTACTGTGGTCTGAATATTTGTGTCCCTCCAAAATTCCTGTTGAAACCTAGTCCCCAATGCCACGGTAGTAAGAGGTGGGGCCTTTGGAAGGCGATGAGACCCTGGGGGCTCCACCCTCATGGGTGGGATCAGGGCCCTGTAAAAGAGTGAGGGATGAGCTTGGTGTCTGTGTGCCTTTTCACCTTCTGCCACATGAGGATGTGGCAAGAAGGTCCTCTCGAGACACCACCTCCAGGGCCAGATTCCCAGCCTCTGAGACTGTGAGCAGTCAATTTCTACATTTTATAAATCACCCATTCTGTGGCATCTTGTTAGAGCAGCACAGACTAAGACAGACATTGGTACCAGGCAGTGGGGCTGTTGCTATAACAAACACCAGGAAATGTGGCGGCAGAGCTGGAACCGGGTCACGGAAAGGCTGGACTCATTCTGCAGTGCACGCTAGAATCTGCACATTTCTGTGAACGGAGGTGCTGCCGAGGTGACTCCAGGGCAGGCCGAGGAGGGTTGGGCTGCAGACAGAGCCTCCGGGATCACAGCGATGATCTCAGTGGTCGTGATCAGAATGCTGGTGGAGAGCCATTCTCGTGAGAGTCAAGGCCATTCTCGTGAGGTCTTCGACAGACGTGAGAACTCTCTTACTGGAAACTGGGGGAGGGCCGTCCTTTTTACAAAGTGGCAAAGAACTTGGCTGAATTGTGTCTGAGCCCTGGGGCTTTGTGGGAGGCAGGATTTAAAAGCGATGAACTAGAATAGTTGGTGGAAGAAATCTCTAAGCAAAGCACTCTGGGTGCTGCATGGCTTCTGTTGATTGCATAAGGCGAGAAAAGAGAAACGAGTTAAAGACATTGATAACAGAAAGGAACAGAACTTAAAGACTTGGAAAACTCTTAGCCCACCCATGTCAAGAATAAGAAAGCGAGTTCGGGAGAGAACAGCAAGGGTGTGGCCAAACAAATTTGGATCAGGGGATTAGTGTGGGTAGAAGGAAGCCAGAGGCTGCTCATCAAGACAATAGGAGAATGAACCCCGAGGCATTTCTGAGATCTTCCAGGCTGTCCTGCCCATTACAGGCTCAGAGTGCCAGGGTCTTGAGGGCAGAATGGCTTCAAAGGAAGAGCCTGGGGCCTCCCTGAGACCTTGGGGTGTGCTGCGCAGCCCTGCCTCAATCTCTTTTCCTCTTGCAAGCTGGTGCATCACTCCTGGCCCACCCAGTGGAGGCTCACATGGGTCCAGGTGTTCCTTGGGCTGCCAGCCCAGAAGGTGCAGGCAGTAAACCTCGATGGTGTCAGCATGGTGCCAGCTCTGCAGGTGTGCAGAGTGCAAAAGCTGTGGAGGAAAGGTTCCTTCTCCTGGATTCCACTGCGTGTCATGGAAAGCCTGGGGCCCAGGCAGAGACCTGCCACAGGGTTGGGTGGTGGAGAGTTCCCACAGGACAATGCCTAGTGGTTCCAAGGGAGCGGAGGACACCCCCAAGACTCCAGACTTGCAGAGCCACCAGCATGCACCACCAGCTTGGGAAAGCCACAGGCACATGAAGCTGTAGGTGTGGGGCCACTAGGAGCCTTGGGGGTCCAATCCTTGCCCCAGTTTGTCCAGAAGGTAGGACAAAGAGTCAAAGGCAATTATTTTTCAGCTTTAAGATTTAATTTTGCCCTGTTGGGTTTTATATTTGGTCGTGTTCAGTTAGTGCTTTCCTTCCGATTTCTCGTGTTTGGGATGGAATTGCCCATCCTTTGCCTGTGCCGCGGGGGCTGCAGGGCTGCAGCTGTCCATTTTCCGGTAGCTCTTGCATATCAGGCAGAACATCTGTAAGTATGGCCAGAGCCTTCTCTTCCTGTGTCAGCTGATGAGAGGGAACTCCTCACGCGGCAAGAGATGCAGGTGGGCAGAAGAAGGAACCTGGAGCAGGAGTGGGGGCCACAGGCATTCAGGCCACTTATTCATATAACTTACTTGTGCCTTCAGGACCTGCTTGAACCTGGTCCCATATTCATCACTTCCATTTAAATGGAGTGCTGCTGTGCATGCCCAACTTTATAGCAACGTGGGTCAGATAATCTCCAGATCATCGTGGGCTGCTCAGGTCATGTGGCAACTTGGTGGCCCTTGGTCAACTGCTTCGTTTCTGTGAAGACCTAGAAGCAGGCTGATAGGGCTAGGCTTTGTGTCCCCACCCAAATCTCATCTTGAAGTGTAATTCCCAGGCGTTAAGGGAGAGACCTGGTGGGAGGTGGCTGGCTCATTGGGGCTGTTCCCCCCATGCTGTTCTTGTAAGGCTTATTGTTGAGTTTAAAATTAGGAAACTGAGGCCAGTACAAGGATCACTAAATTCCAGTTTATTCAGCTCCAGGGCGAGGTTCTGCGGTCCAGGGAAGGGGCCAGAGAAGTCGTGCCTGGCTGTTCTGGGCATGGGGTTTTATAGGGGGTGAGGGCAATAGATTGGTCAGTGGGGAAACAAAGCATGGGCAACTGCATTGGTCATAGAGAGACTGGACCTGGACTTGGCAAGCTGCCATTGGTAGCCAAGTGGGGCTATCTAGGCGGGCTGGAGAAGGTAATAGAT
>CAUYLG010018838.1:0-19750 GCA_963573385.1 Cacajao melanocephalus
TACATCAAAAGATGCTGTATACCTTAACAATATATGACTTTTGTCAATTGTATCTTGATAAAACTGGAAACGGATTTTTTTAATAAAAACAAAATTAACAATAACATTCAACAGAAAGGGAAGGAAGGAAGGAAGGAAGGAAACGAGAAGCTCCAGGGGCTCAAATGATGTGTCAGCCCTTTGTTCCCCTGTCTTTTCCTGAACCACTCATCGTGGTCAGAACGTTGTGGCCTTACCAAACCTTGGTCAGATGCCCTATTCCGAGATGGGAAGGGGCTCAGCCTGCTGAGGGACATTGGAAAATTAGTTTCCCAGTGGAAAACCATGCTGCTGCTACTTTCTTCAAAAGTAACTGATAGAGGGACAGGCCTACTAAGAGATTTTAATGATGTGGCCTTTGAAGTACTGTCTCTTAGTTAATTATGATTTATAAACCCAGTGGAGCACTGTCTGCTTTTAAATTGTCACATCACGTTAGAATTTGATCTACCCATGTTTAGGGCTCTGTTGTACTGGTGTGAATTAATCAGTGCAAATTTGTTTATACCCAGGGGAATATGTAAAATAAGTAAGTAAATAAATAAATAAACTCCTTCATTGGATACCCAATAGCGAGAAGGCCCCATCACCATGTTGGACTACGAGGTGTTGTCTGGGCAGGTGTTTTGAAGAAAGAGGAGTGGGCGCTGAGCTTGTGCGTGTGCGCTGAGCCAAAGAGCTCTGTCCGCTGGATGGGCTGGGAGGGTCAGGCTCTGCCTCTCCTTTCATGGTGACTGAGCCCTGTTTTAGATCTGTCCATGCATTTAATGGATTGCATCAGGCTACGTAGATCTACGTCCCTTCCTGTCTTTCTGGGCAGGGGTTTCCAGTTATGCACTGTTGACATTTGGAGCTGGACAATGTTGTGTTGGAGGAAGCTGTTCTGTTCATTTGCAGCATCCCCGGTCTCTACCCAGTAGATACCAGTACCACTCCTCCCCCTCAGGTTATGACAACCAAAAATGTCTGCACACATTGCCAAGTGTCCCCAGGGGGGTCAGTATGGCTCACAATTGAGAAGTGTTGCTTTAGGTTAACTTTGTTTATGTGTGAGGGCTTGGGCTCGTTTAACTCTTGTGGGGGGACTTCCTTCCTTATCTCCAAGTTCCTGGGGGTACAGGGAAGAATCCTGTATCCTCCCTCTACTGATAACACCTCTCACTGGTAAACCATAGCCCTGTTGCAGCAAAAGTCTCCTGCCCCAGAGGTCTCACTTTCAGGGATGCAGTCAGCACCTGCCACAACCCTGTCACCTCAGCAGGCTTCCTGGTCTCCTGACCTCACTTGGGGATGCTTCAGAAAGACTGGCTTTGGAATATGGACACCCAGTCTTGAACTTGTATATTATCCATCACGGGGCTGTTCCCACCGTGTCTGCAAACTACAGACAGCGTGGCACCTCTTTGGATGGCACTTTAAGTCTCAGGAAACCGAGAGAGAGGCAATCTATTGCCTGAAGTTCAGAGCCCCGCAATGCCTGGGATGCCTGGTGTCTTGGATTTCTGAAAGCCTAGCTGGGGTCTTTGGCAGCAAGCTTATCTGGTCTGTCCCTGAGCAGTCCATCCAGGCAGTAAATTCCACAGAATGGTTCTGTAGGGGCATCTTCTCAGCAGCCCTTTGTTCTGTGGACAATTAACTTCCACTGAACATTAACTAGAGGGTGGCTACATAATTAAAAACATCATATTTCCATCAGGGGACAATTTCAGCTCAGACAACTCCGAATGGCTCTGATTTAAGATCCATAAACTCAGTTCAAGGTGATAAATATGTAAGTAATTGATGATGTAGTGTGCGAGGAACTTAAGACCCATCTATCACAGCTGGGCAGGCGAGGGCTGTGGACACGCTCTGAGAACAGGATGATAGAAGGGGAATAAATGGTCGGAGACCTAGACAGTTCTGTCCTCTGCATAACTCATTGCAGCTTCTCTCTAGAGTCATGGCTTCCTTCGCAAAAGAGCCTCTTCCCCTATTTTGTCTTCCCCAGCCAGGAAGAGAGACAGCTAAGAACAGCTAAAGACAAGCAGCTGAATTGCTCTAGGGGGCATCTACCTCTTAATGCACACCTACTATGTGCCAGGTACCTGCTTCATTTCCCAGTGTCTGATCCTCAGGTAAACCCTACAAGATGGATTTCCTTGCCCCCATTTTACAGAGGAGGAGATGCACAGAAGGAAAGAGTCAGATGATAGGATACATAACAAGCGCAGAGTTAGAATTCTGACTCAGGTCTGCACCTGTAAATTAATTCCATTTTGCCCATTCCAACTCAGGCAAAAGAGGGGATTTGCATCCCCCCGGTTGCCTGGATTTGGGAACATGCATTCCACAAACAAGTCTTCACCAGTTTCTGGGTCCAAATGTCAAGCCCAACTTGCAGATTCCAGGCTGTGGTCTGCATGTCTCCCATCTCCCCCCGCCCCGGACCTGTCAAGCTACTGCTGTTTCCGTTGGTTTATTTCAATGTGAGGCCATTTACAATGGAAATTGACGGAGCACAGGGCTGGCTGTTTTTCTCCCTTCACAGGGACATTTGCGGTGATAGCAGTGTGGGGCCTCTGTCAACTCTTGTTTTGTCCTCATTTAAGCCTGAGCCAGGCAAGGGAGGCCAGCTTCTTTCAATTAGCATTTTCCTTTGGGTCAAGGAGGACAGTCCTGTATCTATGTGGGCGGAGATGGCTCTGCACCACTAGCCAGGCCCCACGCTTCTCCAGGTCTCTAGGCTGCTTCTGCACATGCTCAGGACTGCTCGCCCAGGACGGGGCACAAAAAGACCCCCGTCCCGGCTCTGCTAGTGGCCTGGCCTCCTTCCTGAATATCTAGTATCTAAAGAGAGCTCATAGAACATAGTGCTTAGAAATGGGGGCTTTGCCTTCAAGGAAATCTAGGATCAAACTGCAGAGGATATTTTCCTTAGGTGACCCCTGAGCCTTAGTTTCTCCATTTGTAAAGTGGGGTCCTTCCAACCTGCTTCTCAGGGTGGATTGTTTGTTTATTCGTGTATTCATTCATGCAATACATAGTTGTGAAGATGCCACTCTGGGCCCATCATTGTGCTAGATGCTGAGGATATAGGAGGGAATGAAACAGACTTGGTTGCTGTAGAGTCAACGGGCTAATTAACGGAAAAACTTAAGCCTGTGGTCTCCAAACTTGTCAGCATGTTAGAGACCTTTTATAATTCTCCAGCACCTGGAGACCTTTTATAATTTTCATAGTCAGCCCACATCCCAGCACAATTAAATCGGGGATCAGCAAGCTTTTAATTAAAGGGCCAGATAGTAGATATTGTAGTCTCTGTGGGCCATATGATCTCTGTGGTGACAATTCAACTCTGCCCTTTTTGGACAAAAGGGCCATTGGTCAATGGGCATAGCTGTGTCCCAATAAACCTTTGCTTATAAAAATAAGCTGTGAGCCACATTTGAACCTTGGATCCCAGATTGCTGACCTTTGAATTAAATTACAATGGAGGCATTGGAGGCACAGGCATAAGTGATTTCAATAGGCTGACCATGTGGGGAACCCCTGAGTTGTGCAATGCTTGGCCTGTGTTAGTTATTATCATTAGGAGAGGCTAAGTAGCTTTCCCAGTTAGTGGTAGAAGCAGGGCAATTATCTTAGTCTTCCTAACTCCTTTCTTTTGAGCACTCTTTCTCTGTTAAGCTCTGGGAGCCTCAGTTTCTTCACTTGCAAGATGAAATCAACACTAGATCTCCCTGATAGAGTGGCTGGGAAGATAGGGTGGCTCATATCTGTAATCCCAGCACTTTGGGAGGCTGAGACAGGAGGATTGCTTGAGCCCAGGAGTTCGAGACCAGCCTGGGCAGCATAGTGAGACCTCATTTCTATATTCAAATAAAATAAAAAGGTTTTAAAAAAAGAAGACAATGTATAAACTGACATAAATTACAAGTCTTCCCTTGAGAGGGCAATGATAACCATTACAGCTGAGAACCAAGAGGAGTTGAAGATGCTCCCGCTGTCCTGTCCCCCCACTTCTCTGTTTACTCAGGACTCCATGGCTGGGGAAACTCTGGAGTCCTGAGTGGATAGACAAGTGGAGAGAGGCTTGGGAGAAGTGGTGGGCTCCATTTGGGACAGGTGGCCACAGCCAGAGCCTGGGACCTGGTGCTGGAGGGGTGGGATTCTTGCTTCATAGGATCCCTGACCGGCCCAGGCCTTGCAGAGCATGGAGGAGTGAACCCTCCATTCGGAGAGCGGGGCTGCCAGCCTATTTTTGCTTGAGTTAGCAAGAAAACCTTTCACCTCTCAGCTCTAAGCTAAACTCTGCCTGAGGCACTGGACACAAGAAGATGAATAATTGGCAGCTTCTGCTCTCCAAGGGTGGTTGGTGGTGGAGAGAGCAGATTCTACATGCGATGAGGCGAGTAGCCCAGAGAGATGAGTGCAAGGTGTTACAAGGGGGCGTGGCTCAGGCATCTTCTCCTGTGCATTCAGGGAGGGCTTCCTGGAGGAGCCATGCCTGAGCTGGATCCTGGAAGAAGAGTTGGTGTAAGTCAGGCCAAGAGAAGTGGGGACCGGGGAGGCAGAACAGAAGCATGTTCTAGACAAAGGACAACATCTTCAAAGGTGAGAGGCATGAAATAGCAGATCCATGTCATGATGTGAGTATAACTCAGTGGGGGCCAGCCAGGGGCTGGGACACTAATTAAGCCTTGTAGTGGCCCTTAGCTCTGTCATGCTGCTTTCTCAGATGCATGGGGCATTTCTTCTTCTTTGGCCTGGGATCTTTCTGTTCTTCCTCCCCATCTGACCTTCTCTGGGTCACTCAAGTAGATACGACACTATCATGGAGATCTGAGATGATGGTTTTGAATATCACACATTTAGACCAGTCCTCTGGAACAGGAAGACCGCTGCCACAATGCTACCCACACCATTTAAGTGACCTCCTCCACCAAGCATCACACATTATCTCCTTACTGATAATTTATTTCACAAGCATTTCCCCCCAACCAAAAAAAAAAAAAAACCAACAACATGGGCCCATTATCCTCATGATTTTTCTGGATTCCTAGATGTTAACATTTTACTTCCTTTTTTGTATTTTAAGTTTATAATATTATTACATAAAGTGATTTTGACATTTCAGGATGTTCACCTCCTCTTTCCAGACCATAGCACTAAAATTATATCAAGGGGAAATTCGAAGGGAAGGTTTGGGGGTGGAGCTAGGAGAGGGAAGAAAGATTAAGTTTTCAAATATGTCTCATCTTTAGATTCAAATGAAGATTGATAATTAATGACACTCCGCTCTCTGATCCATGGTGTGGTGTCTTGTGCCCCACCCCCTGATTGGCCATCACTGTCCCCACGCCCATTGCGTGCCTACCTGACTTACTGTTACCATCTTGGATTCTCCATCCATCATCCCCACAAGGAAGATAATTACTCCGTGGCACCAGGTCTCCCATTGTTTGGTTACAAGGTTAAAAATCCCTAATACACTTTAATAAATTCAGCAGTGAGTACATTATGAAACTGTAATTAAATGCCTCCGCCATCTTTTCTTTCTTTACTGGCAATGAAACTTAATTGAGGCCATCTGAGAATGCTAAAATAAATCACAGGTGATGACTCTAGGATTCGCATTTCTCACTGGAAGAAGGAAGGATGTTACCACTGTCTACACATTTGATTTCGGGCAAATTAAGGGGATCCCAGCTTGATGGTTACCTGCCAGGACTCAGACACAAGGTGGTGATGGTCTTTTTAAAAAGGGGAAAGTGGGCTGGGCGTGGTGGCTCATGCTTATAATCCCTGCAAGTTGGGAGGCTGAGGCAGGCAGATCACCTGAGGTCAGAAGTTAGAGACCAGCCTGGCCAAATTCCATCTCTACTAAAAATATAAAAACTAGCCAGGCGTGGTGGTGGGCATCTGTGATCCCAGCTCCTGGGGAGGCTGAGGCAGGAGAATCACTTGAACCCAGAGATCATGCCACTGCACTCCAACCTGGGTGAAAGAGTAAGACTCTGTCACAAAAAAAAAAAAAAAAAAAGTGTGTGGGGAGAGTGATTCTGAGGGTGGTTATTAGAATAAGTACATTCATATATCCCACTAGATCCTGAAGGTGTTTCTAGTTTAGTGTAACCTTTTTCTTTTTTTGAGACAGAGTCTTACTCTGTTGCCCAGGCTGGAGTCCAGTGGTGTGATCTTAGCTCACTGCAACCTCCACCTCCTGAGTTCAAGTGATTCTCGTGCCTCAGCCTCCCAAGTAGCTTGGATTACAGGCGTAAGCCACCACTCTCAGCTAATTTTTGTATTTTTTAGTAGAGATGGAGTTTTACCATGTTGGCGAGGCTGGTCTTGAACTCCTAGCCTCAAGCAAGCCATCTGCCTCTGCCTCTCAAAGTGCTGGGATTATGGATGTGAGCCGCTGCACCATTTTTATTTTATTTTTTTTAACCAAGGGTGGTACCAGGTGGAATGGGTGGTGGATGAGAGTGGTGATGACAACTTTCCTATGATGTGTCCCCTCACATCCTCTCCATGTCCTGCCTCTAGCCCCCACATACCAGCCTTTCATTTGCTTTGCTGCCATTGGTGCAGTGCCCTCACCACTCACTAGTCCTACCAATATCAGCTGCTATCTGTAGATGCTCATAGAAGGGCATTTCCTATGTCTGTCTCATCTATGACCACCACCACTGCCTCCAATTGTAACGTAGAGAGAAGACTCCCCCAGGTCTTAGCTATGTCATGCTGCTTTCTCAAATGCATGGGGCATTTCTTCCTCTTCTGCCAAGGATCAACATATTCCTTCTCCTGGAGGAAGACTCCTCTGGGTCTTCTTTCTGCTTTGATAGAGTGACAACTGGAAAATCGAATTCTTTAATCCAGACAGAAGCAGTGAGAGGAGAGAGTTAATTTTCCTTTTGCTCTGCCCCCATGAGTTGACATAGATTTCAGCAGTTGCATGTAGAGACATTGCCCTCTCATAGATTATTCTCCCAAGAGACAATGAGGGGTTGAAAGAACAGTCTTGGGCTATTATCTTGTCAGGGCTTCTTGCAAGTCCTTGTTGTCTGGCTTTCTTCTGCAAAATGGGGATCAAAACAACACACCTCACAGGGTGCTAGGACTAAGTGAGCAGAGGGGTGACACCAAGTGGTTATATGTATTTTGGCTTGAAGACTGCAGACCATTTGTCAAAAGATTTCTATCATGTAAGTGGCAGAAGGGGATCTTGAACCCTGGTCTTCTGGCTCTCAGAAAAAAATATTCCTGCTGATTAGTCAATAAAATGAGTTTCACAGCTCTAAAAAGTGTTGGCATACTTTTGTTTAAAGGACCAGGTAATACTTATTTTTCACTTTGTGGACGAGTCTGTCTCTGTTACAACTACTCACATCTGCTGTCATAAACAATATGTCAATGAGTAGGTGTGGCTATGTGCCAATCAAACTTTATAAAGTTAGACAATGAGTTGCATTTGGCCTGAGGGTCAAGTTTGCCAACTCTGACTCCAAGTCATAGCCATACAGAGCTTTGTCATGTTCTAACTGATGTGTAAAATTCAAGAGGCAGAGTGATGATGACAATGACAAAAACAATAATAACAATACTACATCAGGCACTCATTGGAGCACAGTTCTAATTATATCACCCAGCTTAATCCTACTACCAATCCTGTGAGGGAGATACAATGACCCCTTTTTTATAGGAAAAACTGAGACTCAGAAAAGTAAGAGTACCTAAGATTCCATAGCTCGTAAGTGGCAGAGCTGGTGTTTGTCACAGATATGCTCATGTCAAAGTCCCATGCTCTCTCTCCCACACTCCACTGGGCAAGTTGATTGCCCTTGAGGCCCTTCCTGTTCAGAAATAAAGTATGCTACTCTGTCTCCAGAGGAGGTCCGCACTCAAGGTCTTATCTCTAGCTTAAACTCCGCACATGCATGGATTGATTTGACCCTGATACTGGCATTCCTGCAATGGACAGGAACTGAGGCCATAGTCTCAATAGCTTAGCCATTGCCCATTGTTTTGTTTTGATGTCATGGGGAGCCCTAGGAAGGTCTTCTGAAATCCCTGTATATCATCCCTTCCATCAGGAATCCTTGCTCACCCCTAGCACCTCTTATTACTATCAGTTCACTCTGCCTTATTTCTCCCCTGATGACATGAAACCAAAGCCTACTCTGGTCTATGCACTCACTAGTACCAAGGGGTTCCCTGGAAGCCTCCCCAGCCACCATGGGCCCCAGATGATGATGCTCGGATCTTGGGAGGTAAGTTGTCATTGTTTCAGGGAGAAAATTGTGTCCAACTCCATGAAGAAATGCAATTTGGCCCTGAAGCATTATGGAGCTGTAACCTTTAGAAACTGCACGTAATTAAAATACTCTCAGATCTGATATATTTGAGTTGGATATTAAAGCAAATAGAGTTATTCTCTGCTATGTGAATGATATCATGAGCAGCTTTAGTCTAGGATTGGTTGGCACCTTGGATAAATCAGTGGGATTTTAGCTGGTGACTGGCCTGTGACTCCAAAGAAAAGTTCAATGGTCTAAGTTTTAAGAGTTTCATTTATCTTTAGACTCAGTGAATTTGCTCGTTGATTTGAATGCAGCACCTCTGCTGGGTTCTCACTCAATCTGTCATGTCCCTGGGCTGGAAGCTTAAGGGCAGTTTGGAATTTTCAGTTCCTTTGTGGTATTTCTGGGGATGAGCCCTTGAGTTCAAACATGAGCTCTAGCACCTAAAAGGGAATTATGGAGACTAAGTGAAATAATACATCTAAATCACATAATCTAGGTCCCACTGTGCAGTAGGTGCTTAATGAATGTCAGCTATTATTATTATTAATAACATTATGTCCTCAGAGGTCTTTATCTCCATGGTAGGCTAGCTCCTTATTTATCCAACAAGGTTTAGAGATTCAAAGACTGCAATAAGTGATTTTTTGTGGTCCTTTTCAACTCTAGACTGGCATGGCTTTTAAGATAATTTTTACATTTGTCTCAGCAGGGGACGTGGTATGGAGCTGGATAGAAGGCTTTAATTTTATAGGAAACTGGGTTCAACTCTAGTGTTCACCATATTTGGTGAACTTTAGCTATATGACTGAACAATTTAATTATTCTTACTTATCTGTAAACTAGGAATACAAACTCATAAGATTGTGTGGATTAAATGAAGAAATAGCTGTAAGATGCATACAATAAATAAGTCTGAGCATTGCTCTCATGCTCAGAATGCTCAGAATACTCTGTGCATTATCCCACCTAGTCTTCAAACAATACAATGAGGTACAGTGGGTACTGTTATTTACTCACAGGTTTTGTGTGATGACACTGAAGCTCACAGTGTTGTCACTTGCCCAAGGACACACAGCAGATCACATCCCATATCTACCTCAATTTGCCACCTGTTAAATAGTTACAATGTGTACTTCCTTTCCTACCACACAGAGTATTTTGAGGATAAATCAGTTCGGATTTGCTCTGAGTCTGATCAAGTTATCTCTAAGATCTCCCAGGGCCATGTAAGTTTCTCATTAACCAGAAAAACACCAGTTTCAGATAGGACTTGATTATCGGTCCATTCATTTGTTTATTCATTCATTTGTCCATTAAACATACATTTAATATTCTTTGAGCAGATCCTGAACTAAATACTTGGGGGTACTGTGACAGATGAGACCCAGCCTACTATTGTTTGTCCCTATAGCAGATAAATTGAAAAGAATAATTTTTTAAAACATCAGCTTTGTCTTCTTCCCATGGCTACCTCTTTCTCCTCTTCTGCTTGGGTTTGGAAATGCAGATCCCATATAATTTTCTTCAGGAACTGAAGGTTTGGGACAAAACATCAGCTCTTCTTTACATCCAAGGAAGTAAAAATACTCGGTTAGCTTCTGAAAAATAATACAGGCTGTGGGGCCAATGAGTACACCCTCTTTGCTTTTCCCGGGGACATCGAGGGGTAACGGGCTGTGGATTTTTTAATGAGGGGCTATGGGTGGCATCATGACAGCTCAGATGGGAAAGGCCTGGGTTGGGAGAATGACCCTGGGAAGAGATGACCTTGTCAGAGTTAGGGCTGAAGTGTTGGACCTGGGTTAGGGTTGGGGGAATGGAGCACTGATGTGGGGACAGGGAGGTGGGGAGGCCCTCACTCTTTTCTTGTTACAGCCTGGCAGGCTATTCTCCCCTCGACCACCAGAGGGAGCGCTTAAATCCATACTGCCCAGCATAGTGTCCTGCTTCTTCCGTTCTAAGGCAAGTCGGGCTCCCATTGCCTTAAAATAATCCCAAAGTCTGTACTGTTTCATTTTCCTCATGGACTCTTATTTCTTGGCTCATTTGCTTTCTGATTTCCCCGTCTAGACTCTAAGCTTAGAAAACATGGTTATCCTGTTCACCGTACCCCTGGAAACCATGCCTGGAGCAAGATAGGCACTGTGTCAGTTTCCCAGGCTGCTGAGACAAACGACCACAAACTCAGCGGCTGAAAACATCTCAGATTTATTATCTTCCAGTTCTGGAGGTCAAAAGTCTGAATGGATCCTGATGGGGTTAAAATCAGGGTGTCAGCAGCGCTGGTTCCTTCTGCAGGCTCTGGGGAGAATCCGTTCTCACCTTCTCTAGCTACCTGCCTTGGCTGCTGTCCCTTCTCCTTCTTCAGAACCAGCAGTCGCATCACTCTGACCTCGGCTTTCATTGTCACAACCCTTGTCTGACCTCTGACTCTCACCCTCCTCCCTCCGTCTTATAAGGACCCTATGGTGACATGGGTCTACCTGCACAATCCAGGGTCACCTCTCCATCTGCAAGTCCTTAGCTTGACCACAGCTCCAGCGTCTCTTTTTGCCAGATAAGATAACATACTTCCAGGTTCCAGGGATTAGGACGTGGGCATCTTTGGGGTGGGACAGGAGCGTTATGCTATTACATCACCTCCCAGGCCTCCTTGGTCCTTTCCAGACAGGGGTACATAGGAGGCCTTGGCAGGAGAGGATGGGTTGAGCAGGGTGTTGAAGGGAAGTCTGGACTAAAAGCATCCAGTTTGTTTCTGTCTGCAGTTTAAATCCTGACTCAGTCATTTATCAGCTCTAGACAATTGCTTATTGCTTCTAAGCCTCAATATTCGCATCTGTGAAAGGGGGATGAAATTCACTGCCATTAATTAAGCCACAACTCAATTAAAAAATCCCCATTCTGGCATTTACTTGCATTTACCTTGGGCAGTCGGGAAAACTTTATTTCCTTGTTGAAATGACACTAATTATCATGGCTGATAGACTACTTGTGTGTATACTCTGCAGTGTTTGTACTAATGGGATAATATATGTCAAGGTTCTGTTTGACAATAGTGCTTGGCATATGGAAAGCAGATGTACTATTTTTCTTCCCTCCCTCCCTTCCTTCCTTCCTTCCTTCCTTCCTTCCTTCCTTCCTTCCTTCCTTCCTTCCTTCCTCTTTCTCTCTCTTTCTCTCTTTTCTTTTCTTTCTTTCAGTTGGAGTTTCACTCTTGTGGCCCAGGCTGGAGTGCAATGGTATGACCTTGCCTCACTGCAACGTCTGCCTCTCAGGTTCAAGCAATTCCCCTGCCTCAGCCTCCTGAGTAGCTGGAATTACAGGTGCCCACCATAGACAAAAACAATTTTTTTGTATTTTTAGTAGAGATGGGGTTTTTGCCATGTTGGCCAGGCTGATCTTGAATTCCTGACCTCAGGTGATCCACCCGCCTCGGCCTCTCATAGTGCTGGGATTACAGGTGTGAGTCACTGCACTGGCCATATTTTTCTTATTTCTTATTTTCTTCTTTCTTCTCCTCCTCTTCCTTTCCTTTGTCATCACCCATTTTTACCTGTGTCTCTGTGTATATCCTCATGTATTTTTCCCATGCCTAGCACATCTATCAGGCAGCTTTCAGATTCACCAGGTCAGAGCCTGATTTTTCATCAAGAAACTCTGTGTGCTGTGGATGCTTTGTTAATGCTGGTTCCTTCTGTTGGGCCTTCTGTTTGTCCCTCTGACTACAAAGGTGATTCCAAAGAACTGGGCTCCTGTCTTTTCCCTCTTCTGTGTGAAGCCCCTTCTGGGCAGATGCATTTCTCAGAAGACATTGACAGCTAGACCTGTGCAAGGGGAGAAGAAACCTCCCTCCTTCCACCTCTTTCTCTTTCTGCGTACTAGAAATGAAAATATCTAAGGAGAAATGTCTATTATTCTACTCCTGAGACCGCAGGCACCAGGCATGCACAAAATTCTGCCTCTGTGTCTGCATGACTTGTTATCAGAAAATTAGAGTAGAAAAGAAGATTCTGTCAGCTATGGAGACATCTTAATAGGTGCTTTGATTGTTAAACAGAAGTTTCTGTATCGGTTTAATTGCTGTAAATGTTGTTTGCCTTCCCTGTTATGATAAGGCCTGGATTTTCATAGATTTTTTTCCCCCCTTCCCTTTCAACAGTTTGCCATTGCTTTAAGGCTTGCATTGGCAAGTTTAATAAAATCCAAACGAAGAAAGCAAAGAGAGGATCTCAAAGTTCAAATCTTCACGCCCACGTAGGAAGCCGTGTGGAGGTTATTACTGCTTGAGACTAATGATGCTGTAGCCGCTTAATGTAATTGACAGAATTCACCCCTTCAGCCCGATATTGGGAAATAAGACCAAACTACTAAAGTTAATTACATCTATTTTTTTGAAAAGGAGCTATAATTGAGAATAACTGAATAACTAGGCTGTGAACGTAACAGTGAGATGTGCTTATAATAAAAGAGGATTTGTTCTCTGCTGACTTGAGCCTCAGAAGCACCATCTGGGGGTTTTTTGGTGGAGGGGTGGTAGTAGTAAGGGAGAGAGGCTGGAGAAGCAGAGAAACATCTAGATCAGGAATTGTCAACCGTGGTGCTATTGACATTTTGGGCTATTTAATTCTTTATTATGGGATTCTGCCCTGTGTATTATAAGATGTTAAAGAGCATCCCTGCTCTCTCCCCACCAGATGCTAGTAAGACACACACACACACACACACACAGTGTGACAATTAAAAATGTCTGCAGACATTGCCAGATATCCCCTAGGAGGAAAAATGCTCCTCTGGTTGAGAACGGGGATGCAGGGGCTTCTGGAAGACTTTCAGACAATTGCAGAGGTACTCATTGAGAATCTGCAGGTGCATGGCTGTGTGGCCTTTCGCAAGTCTCTGCACTTCTCTCAGCTCCTTTGTCTTCCTTTGCACAATAGGAATAATGACAGCCTGACCACACAGAGGAAGAGCTTCCAGGTATAAAATGCATAGCCTAATGCCTAGCATCTATTGAGTAATCAATACACTCGGTGTTTCTATTACAATAATCTTGGATTCAGCAAACGTGTATTAACTACTTTGCTGCAGGCATGATGCTATGAGGTGGTGATGCAAACAGGAGATGTGGTTCCCGCTCTCGCAGAGGTGGCAAATGTATGTGGACCTGTTGGTACAATCTCATTCTTTACCCATGGCAGAGATTGCTGATCGGTTTCAGTGCCCTTTCTCACTGAGCCTCAGAATCCATTTTAACACACTTCTTTGGGCAGCCACTACTAGTAGCCCCTGAAATGAAATCCATTTAGCACTCTTAGCTTTGTAGATTTCCTCGTGAGGATGCTACGTCTTCCTCTCCGGTGCAGTCCTCCCATTCTCACCCACCCCTGGCACTGGAGAAAGCACTTTAAGGAGTTAATAGGTAGAATCCCTCCTCCCACATCTGACTTCAGTCCCCAAAAGAGCTAGGAATGGCAAGAATGCTCTCTTAAAATTTTTTTCTCTGTCTTTTCTGTTTCCCTCAGAAATGGTAATGCATAGTGAAATGGGCTTGAGGTGGATGACATTTAGTTTTTAGTTAAACTAAAAGAATCCCACAGGCTCTAATTCTGATTGATATATCATGCTGTCTCCCTCTGAGGTTTTCTCTGCCGTTTGGGTCCTGGAAAATCATTAGCTCTCTCATAAAGGATCCCAGCTTTACAAGGGCAGAATTGGGATTTCTGGAAACAATGCTGGATGGCTGCAGACAGCGTCATTAGACAGAAGAGAGGAGCGAGTAGGTTGGCGGCTAAATGTTCCCTGATAGGTTCTGACATGCCCGACTCCCCGAAGAGAGCACCACTCCATAACAATTGCTGTGAAAAATGAGGCGTGCACTTGCAGCTCCAAAAACAGGAAGCTGGCTCCATCCATCTGGCCTGAGAAATGAGAACTGGCGTGTAGGGTCAGGCACTTGCTTCTTCCCTCCCTGCCCGGTAGAGATTCCACAGGCAGCACTAGTTCATCATTGTCATTGTTTCACATCTCTCCAGGGCTGGCAAGCTCTGCCAGGAGGGTGGCGTGGGCAATGTGCAGTAGGCTGGAGGTGGAACCTGGTGCACAGGGTCTGCGGGAGACCCGGAACTCAGTATGTGATGGAGTGGTAGTGCAGTTCGCTGAGATTTAGCCTGAGGCTTGAAAGAAAAGACCAGATGGGGACAGGCGCCTCATCTGCAGTCTGATTTTTTTATTTCTTCCTCATTCCCATTCATCATTCATCTGCCCACCCACCTATCTATCCACTCACCTACCCATCTTTCCATTCACCCATATGTCCGTCCATCCATCCATCCACCCATCCATCCATCCATTTATCCATCCACTCACTCACCCACCTATTCATCTATCCATTCATCTGCTCACTCATCTATCCATCCATCTACTTACACACCTGCCCACCTATCCATCCATCCATCCATTCACCCACCCACCTATCCATCTACATACACATATATCCATCTCTCCATCCATCCATCCATCCATCCATCCATCCACTTACCCACCCTATCCATCCATCCATCCACTCACCCACCTACCTATCCATCTACTCACCTGTCTATCCATCTATCCATCCATCCACTTACCCACCCATCCACCTATCCATCCACCCATCCACTCACCCACCCACCTATCCATCTACACACACATCTATCCATCTATCCATCCATCCATCCATCCATCTATCCACTCACCCACCCACCTACCCATCTGCCCCCTCAATTTATCTACTCATCCATCCATCTACTTACTCTAGCATAACTTTAGGTGGTACATGGTTGGACATTATTCAAATAATTATCTAAAATATACAGAAAGTGATATGGCTTTCCACATAGTGTTGGCTTTTAAAAATAAGTGTATTTAGGCAAAAAAATTGGAGTCAGCCTAAAATATAAAATAAATAACTTCACAGTTGTACAGAGGCATGGCAGAAATTAGGAAAGGGACACTTCCATGACTGGCACTTGGAACCTGCTGCACTTTAACTTTGCATGCAAGGGCACATGTTCATTTCAGCTTCCTTGAACCTGAAATCACAGCTGCTGTGCAGCTTCTAAGATACATGACCTAGAGCAAGTGACATCCCTCTCCAAGCCTCAGTTTTTTCTTCTGTAACGTGAAGATGCTAGCAACCCTTATTCTCGGGGTTGTTTTGAGAATATAGCAAGCTTTGGCACACACATGCTTGGCACACACCAAGCACTCCATAAATGGAAGTGATGCTCACTTTTAGTCATTCCACAGCTGGCTTCTTTTAAGGCATCCCCTGGCTGCCCTGCCCAGGAGACCTTGGGTGAGTTGAGGTGACAAGCTAAACCAGTGTTCTGCTTGGCTTTGGTTTAGCAAGTGATGGCAGCTGGTGTCTTTCCTGAGGTTGACAAGCCTCCCTTTTCCTTCCAGGGCCTGCCAGAGCCCACCCCCGTCTCTGACCCTCTGTATAACTGGCTGTTCTCTTCTCTCTGTAGACACACTGTCAGTGCCACGCTGGTCCCCGCAGATCCCTCGCAGAGACCTCGGCAACTCCATCAAGCACAGGTAGGCTGGATTCCCATGTGCACTGGTGCCTTCTTCCCAGCCCTGTGAGGGGTGAGGGCTCTGGTCCCTGCCCTGGGGTGAGAGAAGGCTGGGCTTTTGAGCTCCGGCACCTACATCACCGTGTCCCTTTCTCTTCTGCTAGGCTAAACTTTAAAGTGGCGACAAAGGGACTGAGACATCTGCTTCTTACTAACCTGGCTCTTATGAAATTAGCACACAGCAGTTAAAAGCCAGGGCTTTGGGGTCAGACTGACCTGTGTTCCAATCCCAGCTAGTAAAGCTTTGCAACCTTGAGGAAGTTGCTTAACCTTTCTGAGGCTCAATTTTTTCATTAGATAATTCTGCCTACCTATAGGTGGCTGTGCAGATTAAATGCTATAATATATGTAGAGTGCTTAGCACAGGGCCTGGCACATAACACTCAATAAACTGTATCATTCTTAAGATGAATGCTTTATGTTCTAATTTTCAGTCTCCTCACTCAGAATACACAAGATTGCAGGAGCTCACTCTCTGGTGTGGTGGAGGTCACTCCAGAGCTCTAGCCCTGCTGTGTACATGGGACAGCCTCTCCAGGGCTATACTTGCCATTTTGAGGGGAGAGGGTTGCATACACCAGGCATCGCTTATAAGAAGTTCTTCAACTCCCCAAATTTAGCTTTCCCCATTTTGTCTTGGTAGTTCCACAGTCTCCTTACAAACTTAGTGGGGTGAGCAGGGCACTTGTGCTCATGGCCATTGGACAGATAGGCAAACTGAGGCCCTGAAAAATTAAGCGATAGGTTGAAAAGCTAATTAGCCTCAGTACTTTGTGTTCTTTTGACACCCTGCTGAGTGTCCCATGGATCGGGTCCTCTGTGAACTCGCTGGGGGACTTGTTCACTCATTCATGGATTCTTTCCACTTGTATTTATAGTTTCTGTGCCACAGTTGCAGCACTGACCAAGACGTAAGGCCTGTTCCCTTGGGGAGCTCGCTGTCCAGGGGAGGGTCAGGCAGTTAACAGACCACGACAGTGTGGAGAGATCAGGGTGACAAGGTGGGGTAATATCGGGGGCAGATGTATCAACATAGCTGGGGGCATGGTGGGGATGAGCATTCTCACGGATGGGGACTCATGGAATGGCATCTCGTCAGCAGTTTTTGAAAGAAGTATGTTGACAGCATAGTTGTTAAGACTTAAATGAGAAAACGTTGGAGGAAGCAGTGAGAAGTGTGTGATAGACATGTCAATGGTCAGTCCTCAAGCATCAGAGACAAGGAACTTTTTTTGTATTTTCCTCCTTGCTGCTCTCTGGCTCTGCTCCACCCCTGGATTGGCCACGCCCCTTGATTGGCCATGCCCCCTGGACTGGCCCTGCCCCTGGCTCATCACCATTCTTGGATTGGCTACGCCCCTGGCTTGGCCACGCCTTTGGCTCGGCCACACCCCTGGGTGAGCCACGCCTCTGGCTCACCTCTGCTCCTGGATTGGCCATGCCCCTGGCTCAGCCCTACTCTCTAGATTGCCCAGCCGCCAGGCTCTGGTAGTTCCTAAGATTCAAATGCCGATGCCCAGAGGAGGGAGACAACCTATTAATTTTAGGAATGTCTTCCCAGAGGAGCTGAGACTTAGGATGACCTGTTATTCTTCAGTCTCTCCCAATGTTTCTCCTTGGGGTTAATACCAAGAAGCAGAGAACTGGACTCACCCCAGCCTTGGTGAAGAAATGAAATTAAAATCCCATCTGCTGCCATCAGAGTCACTTCAGCCAGAGCTGGGGAAGAGGCAGAGCTGATCCCGAGCACGTTAGAGGGCTGGAAAGGAGAAAAAACTGTCACCCACTGCTTACGATGCCTGCCTGCCATTCCTGTGTGGCTGGCTGATGAGTGAAATACATGCTCCTTTGCTGCCATTCCCCAGAGCTGCCAAATTCTGCAAAACAGGCATTGCTAAACTCACTGATGCTGAAGGGAAAGAAAGGGGCTTGACCAAATCCCAAGTCCAAAACCAGAGAGGGAGAGTTTTCTTTGCAGTAAGTGTCTTTGCTCAGAATATTGCTATTTGCTTAGATTTGTAGGCTTTGGGCTGTGGCTTCTTCTGTTTGGAGAGTGACTGACCCAAATTAGGCAAAATGGTCCAGCAAAGGGATGCAACCTTTCCCTCGAAATTCTCAGACTCCAAGTTATATAATCACTTCCGATTTCCCTTTTGACACTCTGAGGCAGTGGAGATTAGATAGAACTCCTGCTGCCGGTGACACAAGTTGAAAATTAAAATTAACTGTGACCTGGCAACCTTCAATACTTTTCTTGGGCCTACCCTGCCGCTGCCACATATCTCTTGGGGAAGAAAGCACCCAAGCAATATCGAGGGGAGATGTACCCAGGGAGTTAATTGAATGCACCTCTGCTCCAGTTGGTTTATAGCTGTGCATGGGAGGCCTCCAAACTGCCTATGTTTGCAGCAAGTGGGTGGGGTGAGCTCATGGTCTGAAATGGCTTTCACTTTCAAGGACTCTTCTCTGCCACTAAAATTTGGGGTCTCAGCTCTTTCAGGAGGGGCAGGCTCCGTTTGATGGTCCCCAAGTGATGTGACCAGCAAGTGCTGGGGGATGGTTCAGCCAGTTCACCAGGATGTTCCACCTTGCTTTGTAGCTTTCTGCAGGCAGTTCCAACCCTGTCCATTATTGGCACACAGTAGGCTGCCAGGCAATATTTGTTGAACAAATGAATGACCCTTACAAATGTTCAAGGGGATAGTATAGTCACAACCCAATTTAGCAAGTGCTTACTACGTACCAGGCACTGTACAAAGCCCTTGACATGCCTGACCTCGTTTAATCTCCTCAGCAACCTATGAGGTCAATACTTTTATTATCTGCACTTTGCAGATGGGGAAACTGAGGTTCCAGTGGTTTAAGCCACTTGATTAAGTTGCCTAGCTCAGAAGAAACAGGACTGGAATCCAGGATTCATGTGCTTGCTCTTAAAGTGCTCCATCCCTCTAGAGGTAGGTCGGTTGCCATTTCCTTAACCTTGAACATTTTCTGTCTCTTTTCCACAGGTTTTCCACCAAGTACTGGATGTCTCAGACATGCACAGTCTGTGGGAAAGGGATGCTTTTTGGCCTCAAGTGTAAAAACTGCAAGTAAGTGACTGTGCCTTGGAGTGACTTCTTGCGGCACCTGATGTCAGCTAGAACCATGCAGGGCACTGAAATAGCTTTTGGGAGTTTGATTTCTTCACTCTTGGGAGAGTTGTTTGCTTTGTTTTTCAGAAATAGATTTGAAATGCATCTCTACATTTGGGTAGGGGATCAAGGGAGAGCAATTCTGAGTAAGAACCAGAGCTGATGGAAGATGCTGAGAATGCCTAATGCTCTGTGCTGAGGCACAGGGTACTTCTCATTTTCATAGCATCTAAGGCCAGGGATTGGCAAACTCTTTCTCTAGATGACCAGATAGTAAATATTTTAGGCTTCGCAGACCAGAAGCAGCCGTAAACAATAAAGAAATATGTTGGCGAGACCAGCTCCCAATATATCAATGTGAGTTTAAGATCTCTCAAAGTGATCAAGTGGTCGGTGAAAAAGAAAGAGATACAAGGAAAAAGTTTCCTTTAAAGCTGGGCCCAGGGGAGACACCACATAAAGCCGCTCCGTGGATGTCTGATGTTCCCCTGAAAACCTCAGTTTTTTATTATGCTCTTTCAGTAGGGGAGGGGGAGCGAGGTTACGCAAAGTTTCAGTAATAATTATACAAAAAGAATACATTTGCAAAAACTGGTGCACAAAAATCACAACGTGGTATTATAAAAGCAGAACAATGTAAAGATAACTTTCTGTGTGTCAGCATAGAAATCAT
>CAUYLG010018839.1:0-13829 GCA_963573385.1 Cacajao melanocephalus
AGATTATTAAAGAAAAACAAGAATTGTCTGATAGGAAAAATAAACCAAGCTTTTGGATAGTTTAGTAGAAATTGGACAGCATCATCTCTGATACCATTTTGACTTTGGAGTTCCGGATGCACATTTCGCCTTGCATCACAAGGTGTGCACAATTATCAGAGACTCATGGAGAGTTGTCTACTAACACAAGGTTTTATGTGGTTAAATGAAACAGTTTTGATAAAGCACTCAGTACCCATACTTGGTATGGGTAAATTAGATTGCCCGCAGACACTGTTGGACTGGCGAATGTAATAGGAGCTCAATAAATGTCAGCTCACTTTTTATTCCTTCCTCCCACTCTGAAGCATGGTACCACTTAACATCATTTCCCCACAACCAGAGGGTTAATTGAAGGTAGGAATCATATTTTGTTTCTTCTACTATGGAAAAATATTTTCAGTTGGTTTCTAATTACCTTATGTCTGCATATGAATCCAGTCGAGTCAACCACTACTGAGTTCATGTGAATTGCTGATATTCTCTACTTCAGAACCAGTCAATTGAATAATTAATTGTGAATCAATCCTCACTAAAGCAGGCCATGTTTGAGTAGTCTTGACCTACCAGGCTTACTGATGCAGATCTAGTAACCAGTATCAGAGACTGGTGGATTACTGGGCAATTTATTTGCTCTCTGATCCTTTTCTCTCCTTCTGCCCTGTACAGCGTGATACTGACTCCTGACAACTGGATTTCTCTAGCTTCTTATCCAATCAGCTTCCGGTTGGGTTTGGCCAGTGGGAAAAAGAGGCAGGAGAGGGAGAGCAAGAGAGTAGAAGCTAGGGAATTTCTCTCACCCCTAACCTTCCTATTTTGGATGGATTTCTAACTATAGTGGTATTAACTGGTAGACAGCACCACCCTCTGTGATCCCACATCCTCATGGGCAGCCTTAGCCCTTGTGTTCTATTAGCCTTACCTTCTCCCTCTGGTTCTCCAAGCCCATAGGTGGTAGTGACTCCCTGCTTTTGCCTGGGTTACCTCCCCTTTCCCACACTTGCTTTTTTTTTTTTTTTTTTTTTTTTTTGCCCTGTGTAATTATCTCATAGAGGTTCTATTTCTTGACTGGTTTCTAACTGATATACTTACATATCTAACATTTTCTTATAATATTTTATTTTAGCCTTTTCCAAGGTAGTCCACCCTGTTGACCATGATTCCATCTTGAATCCTTTATAACCTTGGGAGTTATTTGATTGTAGAAAAGAGAAAGGAATTTAAACTAGCTTCGTTGAAGGGGGATATATTGTAAGGATGCTGGATATTTTTCCAGAAACACAGTGTGGGACATGTACTCGATCTGCCTTGTCTGCTTTAATAGCTGACTTTCTTAAACGGGAATCAATTTAATCTGGTCCTTTGGGGCTTATTTTGAGCAGGAGGTCCAAAGCAAGGAAATCTTTCAATCTAGAATTTCATTACTATTCAGCTGAGCTATAGTAAGGAGCCAATCTAGTATGGGAACTGGGCAGGTGTTGACAGGACCATCAAGAGGCAGCCAGGGAAGGCCCAATATTGCTAAGTTGATCTGATTATGGAATTAGTTGCCTATATGTCCCAGCTAGGGAGACCTTTATCTTAGTAATGTGCACCCCCGGGGGCAACCATGGCCTTTAGAAACATTCATCCAACTCATATTTGTAGGAATAGTAGTGTGATACTAGTAGCCTCAGATACCTAGGAGTGGATGGTGACTGATAGAGTTTGAAATAGAGGCCTGGAGCTTGACCTCAAGGCATATTGACCTCAAGGCATATTCTATATTTTTTAAGGTACATCTTTCTTCCTGATAGATTTTTAATTTTTTTTTTTTTGTAATTTGCCTCTTCCCTGGGAAAATGGGGTGCAAACATGCAGCACAACATGATTGGCATAAGTAAAAGCATTTGATCAAACACATTTGATCAGGCCAAGCATGGTGGGTCATGCCTGTAATCCTAGCACTTTGGGAAGCTGAGGTGGGTAGATCACCTGAGGTCAGGAGTTCGAGACCAGCCTGGCCAACATGACGAAATTCCGTCTCTACTAAATTACTAAATATGCAAAAATTAGCTGGGCATGTGGGCACACACTTGTGATCCCAGCTACTTGGGAGGCTGAGGGAGGAGAATCACTTGAACCCCCGAAGTGGAGTTTGCTGTGAGCTGAGATTGCACCACTGCACTCCAGCCTGGGCAACAGAGTGAGACTCAGTCAAAACAAAACAAGACAAAACAAAAAACACAGAATTTAATCAAAAGCACTTGATTGAATTATTTAAAGCAATTATTTTATGTTGTATTTGTTTTGTAAGACTAATAAAATTATGATCTTTGCTATCTTTATTGGTGAACTTTATACCTTGGTGGTATTTTAAACATGTTATGTTTTAGCATCTGTAAGAGTCTCAACCTCCTAGGTAGCCTCACCTATACTTTCATACATTCATATTATTTTCATAAAGGGATACTGGCATTTGGTAAATTTTTTTATTACTGTACTAAAGACTCAAATCAGGTTTGTGTTTTTAGAATCATGTATGGAAATGAGACTTCACAGGCTAGTTGTTTCCCACTGGATTTAACTAGGTACTCTATCCTGGAACAAGGTTGAATTTTTACATCTTTAAAAATCAAGGTGCTGTGGACTGAATTGTGGCCTCCCATACTTGTATGTTGAAGCTCTAGCCCCACAGCGTGGCTATATTTGGAGGTAGAGCCTTTACAAAAATAATTAAGGTTAAATGAGGTCATAAGGGCAGAGCCCTGATTGGATTGAATTAGTATTTTTATAAGAAGAGACCTAGCAGTGGCTCATGCCTGTAATCCAAGCACGTTGGGAGGCTGAGGTGGGTGGATCACCTGAGGTCAGAAGTCCAAGACCAGCATGGCCAACATGGCGAAACCCCGTCTTTATTAAAAATACAAAGAAATTAGCCTGGCGTGGTTGTGGGTACCTATAATCCCAGCTACTAGGAAGGCCGAGGCAGGAAAATCACTTGAACTTGGAAAGAGGAGGTTATAGTGAGCCGAGATCAGGCTACTGTACTCCAGCCTGGGTAACAAGAACAAAACTCTGTCTCAAAAAAAAAAAAAAAAAAAGAAGAAGAGACCTAGACTCTCCTACACTCTCTATCTCCCTCTCGTCTGTGAAGACACAGTGCACAGTGAGGAAGTTGCCCTCCACAAACCAGGAAAGTGGCCTCCACCAGAACCAGCCCATGCTGGTACCCTGATCCTGGACAATCAGCCTGCAGAACTGTGAGACAATAACTTCTGTTGTTTAAACCACCGAATCTATGGTATTTAGTTATGGCAGCCTGAGCTGAATAATACACAAGGTTTCAGTCTAGTAGATTATGATGATATTGCTATATCTGTTCTTAATTTAATGGCAAGAGAGGTGTCTGAATGACTTGAAGTGGCCTTGAAACATAAGGTAGGAATAAGTTTGAGGAAACAAACATTTGTTTGTGAATCAATAACTTTTTTTTGTCATTGTCAGAGAGAGACTACCCAAGCCCCAAATGACTGCCTTTTCTGAAAATTACCATATGAGGTTTTTGGTGATAATTTTAGTTTATTAAGCATGCAATATGGTACTGAAATGCAGTAATTTCGCATTAATTGTGGATTAAAAGAATCACATATTTTTAAACAGATTGAATGCTAAATGGAGAGCAACTTGTGAACATATCTGTTACTTAGGATTTTCTCTTTTAATAGAATTCATTTTAGCCCCACCACAGCCAAGTAGTATTAGTAATGGCTGGGATCCAGGCCTGGAAATAGTGTCATTCAATCAAAATGGATGTTATAAATCTAGTCTTTAAAATGGAAATCTACATGCATACATTTAGTTTGCATACTTTACTAAGAATGATGATCAGGGAGGTGACCCATTATTAGGTGAACAAATAGCACTAACGTTAACCAGCAATAAGTGTTTCCAACTTTATTTTGAGTGGTTAAAGATGGATCTCACTTTATGAATGGTTACCCTGTTGTATCAAAGATGGATATTATTTCTTTTAACAATAAGTAAAATATAGTGTTTGTTATTTTGGATGCCTCATAGCCTTTATTATATATTTTTTAGCCTCCTCCCTATCTGACAGTTGGTGTAGTTTCCCCAAATATCTAACCTAGCACATACGTGAAGACTTGGCACAATTTCCTCCAGAGAACCACATATGGGAATTTTTAAACAAACATTTATTGAAATGTACATATGTAAGCACCTACTCTGTGCCTATCACTCTGTTTCAGGCATAAACTACCACAAAAATAAAGCTTCCATTTTCTGTCTTCAAGGCGTTGAAGGGTTCCTAGGGAAAGCAAACCTATACACAAACAGCTTTGAGTAGAGGTAGGGCTGCTGGAAATGGGCTAAGAATGGAACTAGCCTGCTTCGGCTTCTACCTGGAAGACTGCTGTGGCGCGCATATGCCATATTCAAGACCGATCCTCCATACTTGTTTGCTTGAAACTTATAAATGATGCACATCTACAAAAACGAGGGCAATCTTGCTGTGACCTCCAGTGATTTCAGCAAATCCTGTAAGCAAGCCTGGTGTTGTATGGATTAGAATAAACTATCTTTCCCTCTTTCTACTCTTGACACCTTCCTGTTCTCTTTCCCTACATTCTCCTGCCTCTTACTAATTGACAAAACTTCTTGGTACTCTGACACTTCCATTGTCTGGTAGGATAACATGGTTTTCCACCATATGACCCTCTAGTCTAGGATGGAATCTTTTTTTCTGTAAGGGACCATCTAGTAAATACTTTAGCCTTTGTGGGCATAGCCTTCTTAGTTTGCTGCTTATTTATAGTTCTTTTAAAATATGCATGTTATTTTAGCTCTCTGGGTGGTATAGCACAGTATAGACAGGGCAACCCTCATTGGTTGTCAGACTTTAGTGTGCATCAGAATCATCTGGAAGGCTTGTTGAAACACAGATGACTGGGCCTTACCTCCAGAGGTCCTGATTCAGTCTGTCTGGGGTGTGGTCTGAGGATCTGTGTTTCTCATCAGCTTCCAGATTATGATACTGCTGGTATTGGAACTGTATTTTGAGAACTGCTTTTAGCAGCATTTCTTAAGCATAACAGTATTAAAAAGTTAAAAAAAGCAAAACAAACTCCCCAAGTTATGTCCAGGCTTCATCCCAGAGCATAAGAATGGTTTTTGTATTTTTAAATGATTAATATATCTCCAGGCCCTATCTGTGGTGCTTTGTGTACATTTACACACACACACACACACACACACACACACACACACACACCCCTACATGGCTCTTTGATGAATATTACATGCAGTCAGCACTGAATACCATTGGTCTCTACCTTGCTCTAGAACCCCTCCTTCCTCCAAAAGATATGTACTGAGTACCTTTTCCCAACGTACCCTATGCTGTGTGCTGGGCAATACCTGATAAGCTGAGACATGCCTTTAAGTTATGGGTACCCATTTTAACTTCTACTATGCCAGAGTCTAGTCTGATCCTTTTAACACACAGATGCCCCCTGCCAGCAATATCTCAAAGTCATAAAAGGTCCTCAGGAGAAATAATGGGATTAATAAAGTGTACCTGGAGACTTTATGGTTACGAGAAGACACTAAGACCTAAAGAAAAGATAATTTTTAGGATAAAATAACTACCTTGGACAAGAAGTTTGTGGATTCCTTTTACTTTTTTTTTAAAAAATATATATTTTATTGCGTTTTAGGTTTTGGGGTACATATGAAGAACATGGAAGATTGTTGCATAGGTACATACATGGCAATGTGGTTTGCTGCCTTCCTCCCCATCACCTATATTTGGCATTTCTCCCTATGTTATCCCTCCCCAACTCCCCTCCCCCTGCTGTCCCTCCCCTAGTTGCCTCTCAAAGACCCCAGTGTGTCATGCTCCCCTCCCTGTGTCCATGTGTTCTCATTGTTCAACACCCGCCTATGAGTGAGAACATGCGGTGTTTGATTTTCTGTTCTTGTGTCAGTGTGCTGAGAATAATGGTTTCCAGGTTCATCCATATCCCTACAAAGGACATGAACTCATCATTTTTTATGGCTGCATAGTATTCCATGGTGTATATGTGCCACATTTTCCCTGTCCAGTCTATCATCAGTGGACATTTGGGTTGGTTCCAAGTCTTTGCTATTGTAAACAGTGCCACAATAAACATTAGTGTGCATGTGTCTTTATAGTAGAACGATTTATAATCCTTTGGATATATACCCAGTAATGGGATTGCTGGGTCAAATGGAATTTCTTTTTCTAGGTCCTTGAGGAATCGCCACACTGTCTTCCGTAATGGTTGAACTAATTTACACTCCCACCAACAGTGTAAAAGTGTTCCTATTTCTCCACATCCTCTCCAGCATCTGTTGTCTCCAGATTTTTTAATGATCGCCATGCTAACTGGTGTGAGATGGTATCTCAATGTGGTTTTCATTTGCATTTCTCTAATGACCAGTGATGATGAGCATTTTTTCATATGTTTGTTGGCCTCATATATGTCTTCTTTCAAAAAGTGGCTGTTCATGTTCTTGTCTTTCACCCAAAGAGACAAGTTATTTATAAACCATCTATTTACAGAGATCAACAAGTGATCAGGCCATAAAACTGAAATAAGCTGGCACTAGAAATAAAAATAAATTATTGTCATATCCTTTATGAGTACTCAAAAGTATCAAAGTCAATGAGTGCTACTGTCAACAGGCATTGCTATCGGACAGGAGTCTGGAACACATGTCAGGAGCTCTCCTCTGAGTTCCTCATCTGGAGCACAAGGGAAACTTGAAGGCTTTGCTAACTAGATAAATAAGGCTCTAAGGGTTAGATCGAATTCTATCCAAGTCATGGCACCACATTGTCAAAGACAAAATGCACTAATTAAAAAGATGGTTTAATTGAAGATAATCCAATAGTGAGAACATTTATTAATGAGGAAATATCTCATAAAAGAAAGGTGATCTGGGATTTGTAGAGGTACATAAACAAAGAAATCATCTGGGGAAAGATAAAGAAAGCACTTATTTTAGGATATCATGGATAAGGTTGTCCCTTGTATATAGTCATATCCATAGAACACAAAAAGATGGAGGAGAGCATATTAGAAAACCAACCATTGATATGACTTCTTTACTATCATCGTGGAGCACACAGTGTCTTCTGTCTGTGCTCCCAGATGACTCCCACTGTCTTCAGGGAGCACAGAGCTTAAGCAATCTACAACATTATCACCACAGTGAAAAACAGTCTGACAGTTTCTTACACAGTTAACAATTTACTTGTATGACCTAGCCATTATGCACTTAGATATTAACACAAACGAATTTAAAAATGTTTTGTGAATATTTATAAGTGCTTTATTTTTAGTGGGTTCAACCAGTGCAATAATATGTAAATTGTGGTAGGTCCATATAAGAGAAGACTACTCAAAAATAAATTGGAAAATATTGATGTATGCAACAAGAGGTATTAATCTAAAAAATATTATATTGGAAGAAAATTAGGAAAAATAAGTTTATTATATAACTCCATTTCTGTGAAGGCTGGATAAACAAATACAATCAAGAGAGAAAAAAGAGGTGGTTTTCTGAGGGAGAATTAAGAGGATTGACTGTAAAAGCGTACAAGGGAAATTTCTGACATGATGGAGTTGACTACGGTGTTGATTACAAAACATCCTAGGAATTGACTAGGGTGTTGATTATGATAGTCATTAAATGTCATAAAATTACAGGCTTAAAATGTGTTTCTTTTCTCTTTCTTTTCTTTTTCTTTTTCTTTCAAGTCTCACTCTGTTGCCCAGGCTGGAGTGCAACGGCACTATCTTTACTCACTACAACCTCTGCCTCCCAGATTCAAGCAATTTTCTTGCCTTAGCCTCCTGTGTAGCTGGAATTACAGGCACATGCTACCATACCCAGCTAATGTTTGTATTTTTAGTACAGATGGGGTTTCACCTTGTTGGCCAAGCTGATCTTGAACTCCTGACCTCAAGTGATCCACCCTCCTTGGCCTCCTAAAGTGCTGGGAATATAGGTGTGAGCCACTGTGCTCAGCCTAAAATATGCTTATTTTCTGTGAAAATTATATCACTAATTATACCTACTAATATTGTACCCACTAGTTATATCCATGAATATTGATTAAAAATGTATTTGAGAAAATTAGCACATTTTATATTTTAAAAACACTTGAAAGAACTGGAGAAGAATGTTTTGATATTAAGTGTTAGCAGAAATAAATCATTTTCATGTTTGTTTTCCTACAACTACCACCTTGTCTTTTATTTATTTTTCAAGAAATATTAATATAAGTGGAATTCTCAAGGGATCATATGCAGAATGGTAAAAAATAAGGCTTTAGAGTTAAGATTGCCACTTCTCAACTCTTACTATCATCTCTAACTACCTGTAACACTTTGGGCAAATCTCTAAAGTTTTTTGTAAATGGAAATGATAGCACTACAGTCTATCATATTGTTGAGATTAAATGTTTTAATATGTAAAAAGTGTTCACTTATGTACCTGGCAAAAACTAAGTTATATTTGTTTTAGATTTCTGGTTTCTGTTTTTTTTTTGTGTGTATATGTTTTAGTTTTTGAAAATTTTTAGATCTTTATTTTAAACTAATTTTGAACTTACAGAAAAGTTAAAAGATAAAACAAAGAACTCTTAATACCCTTCACATGGTTACTTTTTCTAGTACATTTGTATCATTTGCTTTTTGAAATCTCTATCTCAAACTCTGTCTCTTTATCTCTTTTTTGTCTTTCTCGTATTTATATATAACATATATGTATGTGTATATATATACATATATATATATGTATATGTCCTTTATTTTTTAACTAATAAAAATATTGATTAGAGGTTAATTTCTTTACTTAGATACTTACAGAGAGAAACCCAGACACTACTAGTTGATCTATTTCCTGAATATTCCATCCACAAGTTTCATTTTGTCTAATTTTGGAAATGCATAAACTATAAAAAGTGATCTAATAAAAGGTTAATTTGGGGATGAGATGTAATACTTGTCATCAAATTTTAATTTATCTTACCTTTTGTAATTTCAACTTTTATTTTATATTCAGGGTGTATATGTTCAGGTTTTTACACAGGTATATTGCCTGTTGCTGAAGTTTGGGGTACTTATGATCCCAGTACCCAGATAGTGAGCATAGTACCCAATAGATAGTTTTTTAGCCCTTGCCTCAATCCTCTTCACCCTCTCTGTTAGTTCCCATTGTCTATTGTTCCTATCTTTATGTCCATCTGTTTAGCTCCTACTTATAAATGAGAAAATTTAGTATTTGGTTTTCCGTTCCTGCATTAATTCACTTAGGATTATGGCTGCCAGTCTATTAATGTTGCTGCAAAGTGTGTGATTTCATTCTTTTTCATGGCTTCATGCTATTCTATAGCATATCAACTACCAACATCATTTTTCACAGAATTAGGAAAAACTGATTGTAAAATTCATATGGAACCCAAAAAGAACGCTAATAGCCAAAGCAATCCTAAGGGGGGGAAAAAATCAGAGGTATCACATTACACAACTTCAAAGTATGCTACAAAAACCAAAACATCATGATCATCGTACTGGTACAAAAACAGATATGTAAACCAATGAAACAGAACAGAGAACCCAGAAATAAAGCTGCACATCTATAACCATTTAATTTTTGACAAAGTCAATAAAAATAAACAATAACTGAGGAAAGGACTTCCTATTTAATAAATGATAATGGAATAAAAGAAACTAAACAACTACATTTTACCATATTAAAAAATTAACTCAAAATGGTAATGGTATAAACATCTAAGTGTAATACCTCAGAGTATAAAAATCCTAGAAGAAAATCTAGGGAATATAGCATTTTGGACATTGGCCTTACAAAGAATTTATGACTAAATCCTCAAAAACAATTGCAACAAAAACAAAACTTGACAAGAGCTTCTGCACAGCAAAGAAAGCTATCAACAGAGTAAACAGACAACCCACAGAATGGGAGAAAATATTTGCAAATTATGCATCCCACAAAGGTCTAATATCCAGACTTAACAGTAGAAAAGGAACGACTTAACAGTAGAAAAACAACCCCATTCAGAAGTGGGCAAAGGACATAAACAGACACTTCTCAAAAGAAGACATACATGCGGCCAACACACATATGAAGAAATGCTCAACATCACTAATCATGAGAAAAATGCAAATCAAATCTACAATGAGATACCATGTCACACCAGTCAGAATGCATATTATAAAATAGACAAAAAATAACAGAGAAAAGGGAAGACTTTTATACTGCTGGTAGGAATGCAAATTAGTTTCAACCGCTGTGTAAAGCAGTTTGGAGATTTCTCAGAGAACTTAAAACTGAACTACCAATTGATCCAACAATTAATTTACTGGGTTTATACTCAAAGAACATAAATCATTCTACAGAAAAGGTACATACATTCATATGTTCATTATTCACAATAGAAACAACACGGAGTCAACCAACATGTACATCTTCTTTTTTATTATTGGAATTGGTTTAAAAAAAGACTCTGTAACACTGCATTAAATATTAAATATATGAGTGACATTTTTTAAAAGTACAGACTCCATAAGGATGTTATAAATCTTAGAATAACTGCATGCAGATTTCTTTCTCTCTCTCTATATATATGTGTGTGTGTGTGTGTGTGTGTGTGTGTATATAGTATGTACACATTTATTCTATTATTTAATGTATATAGGAGAAAATGAAATAAAACTAACATTATGTCTGATGTTGACATAAGTTTTACTGTCTAATGAATATAAAATAGTTGTATTGATTTTGAATCCTATAAGACACTTAACATATAAGATTCAGGATAAATCCATTAAGGAGATTTAACAGAAGCAAGAGACATGTAGAAAACAAAAACAAAAAATGGTGCCAAGAGGAATAAGAATACCAAATTTCATGAAAGTATATGTTGTTCATTTTACACATAGCAGAGATTTCACTGTATATAGAACTGGGCAGTGAAATCACTGGTTGCCATGGAGAAGATATTAATGTAATGGTGGATCAAGAAGCCAAATTGCTTTAGTTCTAAGTATGAATGAGAGGCTTGAGTGAGAAGGGAAGGCACTTTTTAAAGAAGAAATGGTAGCTGTGAAGCTAGAGAGCTCTTGGCTATATAAAGATAACAACTAGAATGTAGACAATTGAGCATATTTATACCCTCAGTGGAAAAACTCAATAAAATGCATAAAATTTAGGGCACAAGAGAAAGGGGTAAATAAACACTTAAACTGGTTGTTTGGGATAATATCTAGATCAAAATGGTAAGAGTTAACACTGGATCAGAGGAATGACAATTTATTAGAGAAGGTATATATAAATAAATTGTGAAGGCACAATTGTTTCATGTATCTGTATGTATGTCATACATGTAGGGAGAAATGTTCTATCACCTGTTTTCTATAAAATTATTTGGTTTCAGTATTTTAACTAAAAAGCTAAAAAATACGGAGAACAGTATTTCTTTTGTGTTTATTGCAAGCAGTGACTTATTTAACACTATAAACTCTTTATGTAATTTTTAATCAAAAATGCCTAATTAAATGGATTTAAAGAGTTATTGAATCTCTACATTTTTAAAGATATAGGTAACAGAGTTGTTGTCTCAGGAAACATTAACCTGGTACTATCATTAAGAAATAGATACCGTTAATGCCAGATGGAGACTAAAGTAAGGGGAGTTCGCAGCTCCATTTTGGAAAATCATTCCTAATGAGAATTAAGAGATTTTATAGAAATGAGTTACACTGTTAAAGACAGGTAGGATGTCAATAAGGATCTTGGGAAGAGAATGCATTGCGTTCCAAGAATCCATTCCAAGAATTCAGTCTCCAACAATGTGGAGGCAGAAAACATAGGGATATGAGCAAGAATAGAAAGTTAACAGACTTACCTTGATATAAACCTTACCAGTGATATAATTAAACAAAACATAACTACCTTTTTTGAGCTTGAAGTTTCCTCTCTAGAGACAAAGTTACAATACCTATTGTGTGTGTGTGTGTGTGTGTGTGTACACACTATGAGACATTATATACAAGGAACTCAACATAGTTCCTGAAATATTGTCTAGAAGGAAACAAAAATAGAGAAAAGTTAGGTATTAAGTCTGGAATCTGGAATATTGCACTATAGAATAAATGCTGATTTGGGGAAAGAATTGGTAATCTGTGTGTAGAAACAAACAAGATCGCATAGGCTCTTGGAAAAGATTAAATGAGCAGTAAAATTATCAGCTTTCTTTTCTACTCAAATAATCAATCAGTCATTAGAGTAAAATTATCTATGTTAATGCTAGAATATATTACTTTCTGCTTTATTCAACAGTAAGTCTGCCAGACTGTCAGTTGCTGTCTTATGCCAAAGAATTCCTTAAAATTGTTATATCTTGGTGTGGCAGAGGATCATCACGGACTGTATTCAAATAGCACAACTCTATTGACTGAGAAATGACAATCATTGATGGAGAAGTTGTTTGGTGATGGGAATGTATTCAATATCTTCATTTACCTTCAGATAGCCCAACCAAGGACACTGAGGACATGATCTACAAATATGGGCACTATCTGTGACATGGACCTCTAGAATCCAGGGACCGTCCTTGGCCTTTGTTGAGTTCAGACACCCAAGATGCAGTGTATGGTCTCCATAGCTGTGATTATGGCAGATGCCTCATGCAGGTGGAGTCTCCTCCAAATGGTCTTGGCACAGGCCAGGGAGGCAGTGAATCTCCCCAAGGTTTCCATTGCCCCTCTACTACCCAGGTGGTCTGAAAACAGAGTGGTTGTCTCTGGGCTGCCTCCAGATGGAAGCTAGCAGGAGTTAAGAGATCACATGCATGAAGCAGGTGGTGTATGTTATGCTGAGGTCTACCAAGATAGCAGTGGTGTCATGGAGAATGTAAAGAAAGAAGATACGAACTTTGTGGCTGGGAATCTGGATAATACCAAGTTTAGATCTCAAGAGGGAGAAACTGCCCACATCCAAATTAAAGTTGATGGCCTGGGAGTCCAAGTTATAGAAGATCTTGATTTGGAAGCCACAGTCATAGCAGAGGCTATAGCAGAAGCAACAGCAGGCACTGCAATTACTCCACAAGGAGAAGCAGAGGATCACAATGCTATTCTCTCCATCATGGCAGATATCACTTTCCTACATAGATGATTGGTTATACTTTTTGTAGAATCCATGTGGTATATAGTTTTCCTTTGCTCAGTGCAATGTTTGCATTTTTAAACTCAAATCATTAGGTTCAGAATGGCCTAAAGTGTAGTATCGTGGTCTTATGTGATATCCGCTTGCTCCTAACACCTACTTCATATGTCCAAGATTCCCTAACATCCTCTCATGTCTTTAATAAATTGTATTTTAAATGATGTCATTGATAAGATTGTTGAAATTCCAATTATGTGGTCACTTGTAGAATAGGTGTAATATGATACCGAGAAAAATGTATGTTTTGTGCATTTGGGGTGGAGAATTCTATAAATATTTATTGAGTTTACTTGTTCCAGGTCTGAGTTCAAGTCATAAACGTCCTTGTTAATTTTCTATCTCGTTGATCTGTCTAATGTTAAAAATACGGTGTTAAAGTCTCCCGCTGTTATTGTGCGGGAGTCTAAGTCTCTTTATAAGTCATTAAGAACTTGTCTTATGTATCTGGGTGCTCCTGTATTGGGTGCATATATATTTATGATCATTAAGTCTTCTTGTTGCATTGATCC
>CAUYLG010018840.1:0-16082 GCA_963573385.1 Cacajao melanocephalus
AATGGCAACTTGTCGAGTCCAGGTCCAGTCTTTCTATGACCAATGCAGTTGCCCATGCTTTGTTTCCCCACTGACCAATCTACTGCCCTTACCCCCTATAAAACCCCACGCCCAGAACGGCCGGGTGCGACTTCTCTGGCCCCCCTCTCTCTCTCCCTCCCCTAGGGCCACAGAACCTCACCCAGGAGCTAAATAAACTGGAATTTAATTTGTCTCGTGCTGGCCTCAGTTTCCTCATTTTAAACTCGGCAATATCCTTACAAAAATAACCTTACAGTTGTATCAGTTGTTGAAAGAGGGATGTGAAAGTGTCCAGCTACGCTTGTAGAATGCTGCATTTCCTTCTCTCTTATTGATAACATACTTATGATTGTTGTCTTCCTGATTAATTGATCATTTTATTGTTCTGTGGGGCCCTCCTTATCTCTTGTAATACATTTTGTTTTAAAAATTTATTTTGTCTGATATGAACATAACCACTTTGGCCTTCTTGTGTTTACTGTTCACATGGTGTCTTTTTTCTATCCATTTACTTTCAACCTATATGTATCTTTATATTCATTTTCTGTGTCTCAGAGATGGTATATGTTTTACTTTCTATTAGCCATTCTGGCAATTTTTGCCTTTTAGTTGGATTTTATTTTTTTTTGCGAATGTGTTCTACTTTCATGCTTCTTTGTATGTCAGGTAATTTTGGGTTGCGTTTTGTTTTTCTTTTTTTGAGATAAGGTCTCACTCTGTCACCCAGGCTGGAGGGCAGTGGCATGATCTCAGCTCACTGCAACCTCCACCTCCCAGGTTCCACCAGTTCTCCGCCTCAGCCTCCTGAGTAGCTGGGATTACAGGTGAACGCCACTGCAGCTAATTTTTGTATTTTTTGGTAGGGACGGGGTTTTGCCATGTTGGCTAGGCTGGTCTTGAACTCCTGACCTCAAGCAACCTATCCTCCTTGGCCTCCCAAACTGCTGGGATTACAGGCATGAGCTACCACGCCCAGCCTGTATGTCAGGTAATTTTGGATGGCACTCTCAATATTATGAATGCTGAGTTCTGGAGATTCCAGATTCTGTTATTTTTCTCTGTTAAGTGTTGTCCGTTGTAGCAAGTCCTTTTCTTGGCTTGGTTTGGATCATGAGCTGTGTGTCTTGGGCAGTGGCTCTGGACTCAGTTCAGATAGATTGTGTTTTTGTGAGCTGCTTTGAACCTTTGCTATGTGAGTGCAGCTCATGAGTCAGAGCTGTGTTCTCTTTGGTGCTTATGGCTTCCCAGGTTTGTGTTATTAGTGTCCAAAGACAGGGGTTTCCACATATGCCCTTGCCGCTGTCCTGTCACCACGTGGACCGTGCTTAGTCCCGGGGCAAAACCTTAGGTGCGGGAACTTCCACAGCTCCTTGGTCCCTTTCCTCCAGAGAGCACGACTCCCTGAGCTTTTGTTCAGGTCCAGGTTCCTCCATGTGGCTGCCTCTTCCAGGTTTTATAGTTGTTTTCTGCAACAGGTAGGGGGCCTCTGATAGGGTCACGAAGAAATCTACGTTTTTCCATTCTTAACTTATTCATGCCTAGTGTTCCATTACTAGAACGCTAAGCTTGTGGGAATTATTTATATCCTACTGCTCAAGGTCATAACCAAAGTCTGATTTTTCACAAAAAAATTTGCAACCTCTGCCATAAATGGCTTAAAATCCTTTTCATGTCAAATTTTTGTTTTAAAACTCATAATTATTTCTGATGCTTCTTACTCTCTTTCCCTTTTCTCCTTCTTTATCAACCTTATCTACTGCTGATTATTTTATACTCAGCTCAAACAAAAAGGTGAGGAGAGGGGTATGAATAAAAAATAGGAACTGTGGTATCTAAACGATTTCATAGCCCAAGTGCATATTAAGTTATACTTAAGAAAGGATAAAAGTAAAATGACATACCTGATGAACCATAGTGTTTATGTTGAGTATCTGAGATGAACGCCAGACTCAGCATAGATAAACGGCAGTGCATTTGATACTCCAACTGTAATCAGTTTTTTCCGATTTTTATCTATCAATATTTAAGTGTTTAACTGGGTATCCTTAAGTCATGTCACTACTTTAAATTTTATGTATAGATAATTTTAGGGTCCTCTTTTATGTGAGTGAATGTTGTCTTACTGACTTCTTTATATCCAAGGTAAAATCCACTGATAGCTGCCTCTTCTTTATTAAATGCTTTGATGACACCATTCATGGCTTCCGGGTTCCTAAGAATAGCCTTCAACAGTCAAGAGAGGTAATCTTATAGATTCATTTATCTTTCCTAAAACTTACAGAACATTTAAAGACACGGAGAATATAACATTGATTCAATGGTAACATCCAAAATCTTGTTGATTATACTTATTTTTTAAAAATTATTTATTTATTTATTTATTGAGACAGAGTCTCACTCTGTAGCCCAAGCTGGAGTGCAGTGGCGCAATCTTGGCTCACAGCAACCTCCGCCTCTCAGGCTTACACGATTCTCATGCCTCAGCCTCCCAAGTAGCTGAGACTACAGGCGTGTGCCACCATGCTTGGCTAATTTTTTTTGTACTTTGGTAGAGACAGGGTTTCACCATATTGCCTAGAGTGATCTCAAACTCCTGAGCTCAGGTGATCTGCCCATCTTGGCCTCCCAAAGTGCTGGGATTACAGGTGTGAGCCACCGTGCCCGGCTTGATTGTATTTTTTAAATGAAGCTTTTAACATTTGGTACATGAATTGGTTTTTTATCAGCATGTACCTGCAGGTATTTTCTGTTCGTAATTTGTTTTTCAATTTTAATTCTCTGAATGTAAGGGGCATCCGTTTCATGTAAATGCCAGGTCTACGCCTTAACTTATAGGTGAGGAAACTAAGGATTGTAAGATTGAAGTGATTTCCCAATGAAGCTTGCGAGTGACAGAACGTGTACTATGATCCAGGTATTCTGACATTCATTATAGGGGAGACTCAGCCTTTCTTTGGGATAAATTGAACAATAGCAGCAAGCTAGAAAATTGGGATTTACTTGACCAATACTTATGATGCAGTCACTTAATGGAGTATCCCTATTCTTTTTTTTTGTATATTTTGTCACTCTGTCACCCAGGCTGGGGTGTGGTAGCCCGATCTCAGTTTACTGCAACCTCCGCCTCCCTGGTTCAAGCGAGTCTCTTGCCTCAGGCTCCTGAGTACCTGGGATTACAGGTGTGTGCCACCACACCTGACAAATTTTTGTAGTTTTAGTAGAGACAGGATGTCACCATGTTGGTCAGGCTGGTCTTGAACTCCTGACCTCATGATCTGCCTGCCTCAGCCTCCCAAAATGCTGGGATTACAGGTGTGAACCACTATGCCTGGCCCTTTTCTTTTCTTATTTATTTATTGAGACAGAGCCTCGCTCTGTTACCCAGGCTAGAGTGCACTGGTGTGATCTTGGCTTACTATAACCTCTGTCTTTTTGGTTCAAACAAATCTCATGCCTCAGGCTCCCCAGTAGCTGGGACTACAAACATGCACTACCATGCCCAGCTAATTTTTGTATTTTTAGTAGAGACAGCTTCACCAGGCTAGGCTGGTCTTGAACGTGATCCAGCCACCGTGCCCTTCCAATGTGCTGGGATTATAGGCATGAACCACCGCACCAGGCCTATTCTTATTCTTTTAAATCAAAGCAGTGTCCATAGACATATCTTGATTTTTTTGGTAAACTATGTAAGAGGTTAAAAGAATCTATTTTCCGAGTGGTAAACTTTAGCCCTGCAAAGAACCTTAAACAATATAACTCATGACTCTACCAACATTTCATAAAATGGTAAGATTTGACCCTAAGTATAGTGTAAGAAAAGGAGGTAAAAGTAAGATAGGGTATTTTTAGGCCAAACATTCTTTTTGTGAAATCACTGTTATTTTAAAAATATAGCAGAAGTTAAAGCATCAGGGCAAGTGTTGGCTGTTTTAATATGATAATAGTTTCTTGTGGTTCTAATTTGACTGTAAGTTAGTAAAATTGTGTATCTGAATCCATTACTATATAGTAACTTATTCTGTTATAAAATTATAGGTTTTCCATGTTAAAAACAGAGAGAACCTGTAATTTTCTGTGACAGTTTTCTCCCATTATTTAATTTCTCTAATGTGTTTGAATATTAATATTCATGAATATGTAAACCTATAGATGATGTTTTTTAAACTACTAGGAAAAGTTTTTATCCAGACATATTACGGACAAGAGACCCACATTGTTGTTTCCTTGTTAGTTGCTTTTCTTTCCTTTTTGAGGCCATAATATTTATTTCACCAGGTAAATTTTATGCTTATCAGATCATTGTTGTATTATCTCTTTGGAATAAAAGTGCTTGTCACTCTCATTTAAATCCTTGGATGATTTCAGGCCTGGCTGGAAGCAATAGAAGAACATTCTGCTTACAGCACTCACTACTGTTCCCAGGACCAACTGACTGAGGAGGAGGAGGAAGATACAGTTTCTGCTGTAGACTTGAAGAAATCCTTAGAGGTAAATAGGAAAATGTAGCCTGACCTTTATAGCTGTCTGTGTACTACAGGTTTTATCAAGAACTTTTTTTTTTTAAGATGCAAGGTTTTGAGGGTGGGTGTGGTGGCTCCTGCCTGTAATCCCAGCACTTTGAGAGGCAGAGGTGGGCAGATCACGAGATCAGGAGATCGAGATCATCCTGGCCAAAATGGTGAAACCCCGTCTCTACTAAAAATACAAAAATTAGCTGGGTATGGTGGTGTGTGCCTATAATCCCAGCTACTTGGGAGGCCGAGGCATGAGAATCGCTCAAACCCAGGAGGCGAAGGTTGCAGTGAGCTGAGATCCACTACACTCCAGCCTGGCAACAGAGCGAGACTCCATCTCAAAAAAAAAGAGTAAAGTTTCGAAATAATTGCTGACAATAGAAATAGTATTGTTCTTTGCTAAATTGCATTGTGTTGGTAGTTTATATCTGTCGTGGTAATACTATCGAATGCCTTTGTAGATGTGCTCTGATGAGATGGACATGAATCTTATGTACTTTTTTAGGTTAAACTTTTTACATTGCTGTTAACAGATTGTCATTCTGTTTGAAAGCTGCTACCAGGAGGGGGAGCATGCATAGCTTGACTTGCTGCCCTTTATGACTTCACTGCAGATTTCAGAGTTTAAATAATGCAGCCATAGTGATACCTTTCCTGGTCAGTAGGTTTCCTTTGAAACCACTTGTAATCTGCAGCTTGGTTGCTAAGAGGTAAGGTAAGCATCAATAATGAATGGAGAAGCCATCTGAAGTGATACCAGTGCCTTATCCCTAGAGGAATATCAGCATAGGTAATTGAAATGAAATAGGTGTTTTGAGGGGTTATCAATTTTCTGGCTGTATGTCTTAAATACATCTTGTATCTAAAAGAATGGGAATTGAGTTTCGAAGAATTAGAACTATGGAATGATGATGAGTTTCAGTCTGAATAATTATGTCAGGATATATGAATTTGCCTACTAAATTTAATGTTTTCTGTTTTTATAAATTAAATGAGTCGGTGGCAAGATATGAAGGTTTCTAGTTCAACAACTTTAATGAAGTTAAATTCCCTAATACTTAAGGAGTTTTATCAATTTAGGGACCTATACATTTAAATATAAAAGGTATTTTGACTCTTTCAATCCCTGATCTTAATTTGGGATGGAACATTAAAGAATTTGAAGTCTCCCATGTTTGTTGAAGACATTCCCCAGAATCAATGACAACTCCTTTACCATACTACTTATGTTTTAAAATCTAATGTGTATGTGAGAACCATGAACATAATTTTCAGATCAGTGAACTTTGCAAAAGTAATATCTGTTACAGCATTTAAATAACATTAAAACTGGACAAATGGGGAAGATTTAAATACCTATGACCAAAATTACATTAAACAACTAAAAAAAAAATAAAACAATGCTAAAAATTTAACTTTCGGTTGGTATTCCCTAATTGAAAAGAAATTCTTCTCTATTTACCTACCCTCAATAAGAGGTAAATAATAAAACCTGGAAGGATTTGCTAAGCACACTAATATCTTTCCTAGGATTATGATAATTTTTAAAGACTTTTTAAATGGAAGTTACAGGTAAAATAAAAGCGTACTAACTTATATACCATTAAAAAGATTTCTTCTTTAGCATAATTTTCAAATTTTCAGGTCATCAACCTTGACTCTATCTTTCAGTTTATTCCTTATTTTAATGTTTTAGAGACGGAGTCTCACTCTGTTGCCAGGCTGGAGTGCAGTGGTGCAACCTTGGCTCACTGCAACCTCCACCTCCCAAGTTCAAGCAATTCTCCTGCCTCAGCCTCGCGATCCGCCCCCCTCGGCCTCCCAAAGTGCTGGGATTACAGGTGTGAGCTACCATGCCTGGCCTCACATGTTAACTTTAAAACCATGAAGGTTTTGCCGTTTAGATTTTATTGCACCTAAAGTCAATGAGAGTTTTAGCACTATAGTGTTAAGCACTTGTAGGTTTTGCATGTTTCTGTCCGACAGAGTTTGAATGCTAATTCTGGGAATCTTTTTTTTTTTTTTTTTTTTTGAGATGGAGTCTCGCTTTGTTGCACAGGCTGGAGTGCAGTGGTGCAATCTCAGCTCACTGCAACTTCTGCCTCCCAGGTTCAAGTAATCCTCTTGCTCCAGCCTCCTGAGTCGCTGAGATTACAGGCACAGACTACCATGCTCAGCTAATTTTTGTAATTTTATTAGAGACAGGATTTCACCATGTTGGCCAGGCTGGTCTCGAACTCCTGACCTCAAGTGATCCTCCCACTTTGGCCTCCCAAAGTGCTTGGATTACAGGCACTACACCTGGCCAATTCTGTGACTCTTGATTCTGTCTCAACATCTGGAGGTTGGTTCAAACGAGGTAAAATCTGAAATGAGCTTTGAAGTGTGTTGAATTACAGCTTGTCAGTAAGCTGGCTCTAGGATGCTGTTCATTCTTGAGTTCTTAGGTTCCAGTGAAATTTGGGGGCCAGTTTATGGAAAGATTTATTCTTGGTACCTATAGACATTCTAAGGGGAATTAGGCATTCTAGGACAGAAATGCTCTAACATAATCTGAATTAACAACAAAACTGATTTTATTTCTTTAGCATGCTTTTGGATTAGTACACAGACCTATAAGAAACGGAGGAAAGGCTGAGGTGAGAGGATCGCTTGTGCCCAAGGGTTTGAGTTCAGCCTGGGCAATATAGTGAGACCCATCTCTTAGAAAGGAAGAGAGAGAGAGAGAGAGAAAGAGAGAGAGAGAGAGTCATTTTTTAGTACCAACATTTTTTGGTAAACATTGTTTTATATAATATAATTGTATCAGACAAGTCCTAGAAATAGTGACCTCATGGTTGTTGCTGTAATAGCAACCTGCAAATATTTCAGAAATAAAAATTGGAAATTAGTCAAGTACAGTATTGGTATAGGACTGCACTGTCCAATATGACAGCTATTAGCTATCATGTGGCTATTTACATTTAAATTAATTAAAATTTTAAAATTCTGTTATTCATTTTAACTATATTTAACTACATAGTAGCTACATTTCAAGTGCTTAATAGCCACATGTGGCTACCACAGTGAACACCGAAGACAGAATATTTCCAGCATCCTAGGAAGTTCTATTGGACAGTACTGGGATAGGATTTTAGATGCTCTGGGTGATACTAGCAAAGCGGGGCTTTTATTTGTTGAAGATATCTTGATTCTGTAGGATCTGAACTGTTTCTGTGTTACAAGAAGTGATGAGCAGGCCAGGCGTGGTGCCTCATGCCTGTCATCCCAGTACTTTTGGAGGCCAACGGGGGTGGATTGCTTGAGCCCAGGAGTTCAAGACTAGCCTGTGCAACAAGGCGAATCCCCATCTTAAAAACATTTTTTTTTTTTTAAATTTTGATGCTGAGGCTGCAGCAAGCTGTGATCACACCACTCTACTCCAGTCTGGGCAACATAGCAAAACTCTGTCTCTAATAAAAATACAAAAATTAGCTGGACATGGTGGCCCACACCCATAGTCCCACCTACTTGGGAGGCTGAGGTGGGAGGATCACCTGAGCCTAGGAAGTGGAGGCTGCAGTGAGCCAAGATCACCCCACTGTACCCCAGCCCGGGCAACAGAGTGACCCTGCCTCAAACTAAATAAATAAATAAGTAATTAGCAGAAGATGCTCAAGTTTAATTGAATGAGAATATAAAGCTTTTTTGATTTAAGAATAAATGATTCCTGAGGCAGGCAGATCACATGAGGCCAGTAGTTCAAGACAAGCCTAGCCAACATAGCGAACCCCTGTCTCTAAAAATACAAAAATTAGCCAGGTGTGGTGATGCATGTCTGTAATCCCAACTACTCAGGAGGCTGAGGCATGAGAATCACTTGAATCTGAGGTGGAGGTTTCAGTGAGCTGAGATTGCACATTGCACTCCAGCCTGGGCAATAAAATGATAGAGCCAGACTCTCTCAAAAACAACAACAAAAAGAATAACTGATTCCCAGACAAAATAAATGTGCAGAAAGTTGCATGTACATCAACATGGAGCTAAAAAAGATTGGTACATCCATGCAGGAATGAGGCAGATGTATACATACTGATACATTTAAGATATACAGTTAAGTGAAAAGGACAAGGCATAAAATGATGTATCAAATATGATACTACTTGAGAGGAAAAAATGAGGGATGTACACATATATATTTGTATAGACTTAGATCATCCAGGAAAGATGAGAAATTAACACTTGTTCTGCAGCTGAGAAAGATACAAAATAAGATTGTCAGGTGTGTGAAGGAGAATTACTTTTCTCTATCCTTTTGTTTTGTTTTGTTTTTTACTTTATGTAAATATACATTGCAAAGTAAAACATTAAGAAAATTACAAAGCAGGGGCATAATAATTGCCAGATGTCAGAAAGAATAAATGTGCTTTTGGGTTGACTTAGGAAAGATGGAGTATGGGTTATTTTTTTTTTCTTTTTGAGACAGGTTATTTTCTTTTTTCTTTTTTTGTCACCCAGGCTGGAGGGCGGTGCATTGACCACCTGGCTCAAGTGATCCTCCTGCCTCAGCCTCTTAAGTAGCTAGGACTATAGGCATGTGCCACCACGCCTGGGTAATTTTTTTGTTGTTGTTTCTTTGCAGAGATTAGGTCTCTTTATGTTGTCTAGGCAGGTCTCAAACTGCTGGGCTCAAGTGATTCTTCCGCCTCAGCCTCCCAAAATGCTGGGATTACATGCGTGAGCCACCGTGGCAGGCCAGAGTATGGGCTATATTTGAAGTGGATTTGGCTGGAGTTACGAAGTCTTAGAGATAAGTACTAGGGCACCGGCACTTGTAAGAGCGGCCATTTTCTGCCAAGAAGACAGTGATCAGAGTTCTACAATCTATTATTTTTAAAGCTTGATTTAATATTATTGAGATAGAATGTTTACAGAAAAAAAGGAATTCACTTTATGTCTTCAATTTGATGTATTCTGACAAATGTATATTTTCTGTGTAACCACCATTCCTATCAAGATAGAGAACGTTTTTATTATGTCAAAATGTTGTTCCCTTGCTGCTCTTCCCAGATAATACCCTCCACTTCCATCTCTGGCAACCACTGACCTAATGACACTGATATAATGACAGTGCCATTATAGGCATGATCAGCTTTCCTGTTCTAGAATTTCATGTAAATGGAATCATACAGTATGTGCTCTTTGGTGTCTTTTTTCACTCTAATGTTGTGTATATTAGTAGTTTATTAGTTTTTATTGATGAGTAGGAGGCAATCTGCTTCTGTGCTTAATTAACCAAATGTGTATTTTCTGTAGCAAATAGCATGGAATTAATTACTTCTCTCCTAGCCTATGCATTCCTCTCTAGCGTTTCACCCCTTGATATGCATTTTTTAGCGACCCTGTAGGTTAGGGATTATAAAGTAATTTAACATCAGCTTAAATCATACAAAACCAACAGTGGAAAATTTTGATCTTAAGCGGGAGAGCTGTGTTGTAAATGTGGCTCGGCTGTTCACCTGGAGTACCTTCTGATCCTCTAGGCCCCTGTATCAGTGGGTATAATCCTCGTACTTGGGTGCTTTGTCTAGATAACTTGGGAAAAATTAAAATGCTGTTAAACTTTAGGTATCATAATATTGCTCATAGTAAAATTCTATTTATGTAGAATAAATAGAAATTAAAACTTTAAAGAGTCCCTGAATAGTTCGTTCTCATGCTGCTAATAAAGACATACCCGAGACTGGGTAATTTGTAAAGGAGAGAGGTTTAATGGACTCACAGTTCCACGTGGCTGGGGCAGCCTCACAATCATGGTGGAAGGTAAAGGAGGAGCAAGGCACGTCTTACGTGGTGGCAGGCAAGAGAGCTTGTGCAGCAGAACTCCTCTTTATCAGATCCTGTGAGAGTTATTCACTATCATGAGAACAGCACAGGACAAGCCCACCCCCATGCTTCAATTACCTCCCACTGGTTTCTCCCATGAGTCATGGGGATTGTTGGAGCTACAATTCAAGATGAGATCTGGGTGGTGACACAGCCAAATCATATCAGTCTCTGACATGTCAATGGCATAGAAGTCAAGAATGAGAAACCATGTTGGACTCTGCAAACGATTAATATGAATAAACTTTCATAAATTGATTTTTAGGTTTTCAGAATATAACCAGTAGTGACTAAGAAAATGGGAGACCATATTATGTTTTATTATATTAATCATCTCTCTCTGCTATTTTTAGTCTCAGTTAAAAAGCACTAAGTTGTTTAGAACAGAAGACATACTTTGTACTTAACTTAAAACAGCATGTATAGATTGAATCTTCTCCACCTGACCTGTTATGTACCCTTTAAAACAAGTAAATCATCAATCAAGGAAACTTTTTGGTAACTGTTTTGGTGGAGATGTGATTGAAGGGAAGTTAAATGTGATTCATGTATTTGAAGATGATGCTACAGAAGGTGTTTACTACCTTTAATTATAACTTCAGGAAAACTATCCTGTTTATTACAGATTCATAGTCTGCAATTTTGAAGCCATTGCTTACTTTTATGCCTCTAGCTAACTTTCATCATAGAAAGGAAAGGATAAAACAGTAGCATTGACTTGCACATAAGCAGGAGTATTAAATATGTATAGAGCAAGAATGATGATTTTCTATTAATAAATCATGAGTGATACATTTGGTTGCAGTGCATGTTTCGGTGCCTCTAGATAAACTTTTTCCCTGCCCCTCAACCTGTATTCACAGGCTGTGTCTAGAAAAATTATCAGGCATATATGGTATTTTAAATTTCATGGTGTAGCTATTCTCCCCCAACTCCCCACCAAGTGAATTATACTTAGGTGGTGTTAGAGCCCTCAAAACAAAAGGAGAGTAATACAGATTTTGAAGAGAATATTGCCTGTCACTAATGTGGTGACATGAATAATTCTACTGTGGTTGAGTTGAGCTTTGTAAGCACTAAAAAATTTATAAGGTGAAATAGGAGAAGAGTATTTACCTGTGCCACCTTGATATACTGATCTACAGTAAGTTTAATTTTGGGGGTGCAAAATGTTTTCTGATGAGCTAGTTGAGATTAGGAGTACAAAGGAGGGAAGTTTCATAAGGCTAAAGATATTACTGTACCTAAAAGAATGTGATTCTATTGTTTATAAAGTCAGGATTCTCAGAATAAGTATTTTCTATTTTGATAACCAAGCAAATTTACCATGATAATTTTCTTGCTTATTCTTCCCCTCTCTTTAAAGGGAAACGATATATAAAACTACCTTTAAGATGACATTTTTAATATAATAAATGGATTTGGCTGATCTTTCATTTGGATTTCTAAATCTGCACTGAGATGAGATGGAACTTTGATCACAAAATTCTGTATTTGTGGTTTTTTTTTTTTTTTTTTTTGCCTTTAGGGATCTAAAAATGCAGAACTTTCAAATTACAAGGAAGAATGCTTTCTATAATTGACTTTACCTTATTTTCAGAAGTTTTGACACACTAAGAAAATGTCCTTTTTGGTCTGATGATGTGGGGGCTGCATGCACTTAGATTGCTGAACGAGAATCAGCTTGTGGTTTCCAAATGTTAAGACCATCTGGATTTTTTTTTTGAACAAAGCTGTTTTTAAAATATATTTTTAAGAAATGCATTTTATAATTTCTTGATGAATTTCATCAGGCCTACTAAAAGTGCTAATAAATCGGAGAAATAGAATTCCTCAGATATGCATGGCGTAATGAGATAGCAATAGTAATTGATGAAATTGTATGTTATCTACACAACAGATGTTGAATGTATTTAAAACTTAAAAATATTTATTTTTACTTTATACTTGATTAAATGTTATATTCAGTTTATAAGGGAATTTTCTCTCAGTTTTTTTTTCTCTGTAAGGCATATGTCTCTATTATGGTGTATCAATCTATGTACTGAAAGTTTTGATAGAAACATTAAAGCATAAGTAATATAAAAATCTTTTATTCATTTGTTTTAATTTTGTCTTTTCTTTTTTGCAGAAAGCACAGTCATGCCAACAGCGACTAGATAGGGAAATTTCTAACTTTCTCAAAATGATTAAGGAGTGTGCCATGGCTAAAGGTAAAAAGACAAGTACTACCCCTAAAATCACTCTTTAACACATAGGTATTGACCCTTTGTAGTTTGGTTTGACTTACGTTTTAAAATAGTTTTGGTTTTGAATTCAGAGTTCTATTCGACAAAACAATTATGAAATTTTAAAAGGGCAATTTAAAATTTCTACTCACAGAGAATGCTTGCTTTAGAGATGAATAATGTTTTTATTCTTTTAAAAAAAGAAAAATAAATTTGAAGTTAACATTTTTTGGTCTGTAAATTAATTTTGACTACAGAATGAGAATTCTGCTTATGAATCTCAGAAGACTTGGGTTTTAGAGTCAGAATGTCTAAAGCTTGAGGCCGGGTGTGGTGGCTCATGCCTGTAATCCCAGCACTTTGCAAGGCCGAGGCAGGTGGATCACTTGAGGTCAGAAGTTCAAAACCCCCCTGGCCTACATGGTGAAACTCCACCTCTACTAAAAATACAAAAATTAGCAGGGCTTGAGGCATGTGTTAGTAATCCCAGCTACTCAGGAGGCTGAGGCAGGAGAATCACTTGAACCTAGAAGATGGAGGTTGCAGTGAGCCAAGATTGCACTGGTGCACTCCAGCCTGGGTGACAGAGCAAGGCTCTGTCTCACAAAAAAAAAAACCAACAAAACAGAATGTCTTAGGCTTGAATCCTTACTCTTCCTACTCTTCTGCTTACTGGCTGTTACTTTGAACAATACTTTTAACTCTTGCAAGCTTTGGTGCCCTCGTTTATAAAATATACAAGTTGGTTGTTTCCAGGCCTTGGCCTTTTATGATTCTATAAATGTGATCTAGACAATATGATCTTGTCTAGCTAATTTTTAATCTCCCTTTCAGTAATAACTTTTTCTGTCTTCATTCTCTATTAACTATGAGTTATCAAGAATTTACTATAAATAGTCTAAAAGCCTGGGTGCGGTGGCTCACGCCTGTAATCCTAGCACTTTGGGAGGCGGGCTGATAACCTGAGGTCAGGAGTTCAAGACCAGCCTGCCAACATGGCAAAACCTTGTCTCTACTAAAGATACGAAAATTAGCCGGGCGTTGTGGCGCATGCCTGTAATCCCAGCTGCTTGAGAGGCTGAGGCAGGAGAATCGCATGAACCCAGAAGGCAAACATTGCAGTGAGCCAAGATCGCACCACTGCACTCCAGCCTGGGCAACAGAGCGAGACTTCATCTCAATAAAAAGAAAAGAAGTAGCCTTCAAATCAAACTTAAGTATTGAGAAAAAGGTGCCTATTTCTTTGTAAATTAAAAAATCATCATGTTTCTTAGACTTTAAACCGTTAACAGTTGCCTAGTCTTTGGCCATGATGCGTATATAAATGACTTCACTAAAGTATGAATGATGTAGTTATCTGTGAGTTTATGACTAACCCTTTTAGTCATGTGCTAGTTTCCTTTACTAGACTCCTATATTCAGTTTCTATATTTCCAGGGAGTGTGAGGAAATGTTAATATTAGAGTAAACGGACCATAAATATTCTGTATTTGTCCAAGTGTACCTATGGCATCTCTTTACTTCAGTTGAACAAATGCATATTTTTCTCAGCAGTGATAGCTTTGGGAAGGACAGTGATTAGGTAATTTTGATTATAAGTTGCAGGCTGTAATACTATATTACTTAGCACTGTTCATTCTCAGTGGACTTTAAGATAAATAACTGCATCATTAGGTATAATTCACATAACAACATTCACACATGTAAAGTGTACAATTCAGTGGTTTTTAAATAACTATTCACAGAGTTATACAACTGTAACTGTCAATGTGCTTTAAAAACACATCAAGAACTACCAAAAAGTAGGAAGATTTAAAAGATGTAGAAACATTTTAAAGATGTAGAAAACAACATTTAAAAGATTTAGAAAAAGTTCAGTGATAGGAAATATGAAGATCAATTCATTTAACCTGGACCAAACCAAGAAATTATATCAAAATTAGAATTACAACCAAATTAAGTTTTAAAAAGAATCTTGAGTCAAATCTCGTTGCAGATTGCCTGTGTGACATGTCATTCGTAATGATGGTATGCATATCTGTATTAGCAATGATTGAGCATATAATTAATCCAATTTGGAGAAGCTAAGAAGAAATCAACATTGTTTAGAGATATGCATAATATTTGATACCAAATAATATTTGATTCCAAAAAGATAATTAAGAGCATTTTCTGAAAAATCAGTACAGATAAACTGCATTTTATATAAATAATAAGCAAATAGGGTTAAGATGATTTGACGAATGGAATTGGAGAGTTGAATGTAACTGAGCCTCCTGCCCTTACTGTCAAGGGTTTATATAGGATAGTCTTGTACCTGTTACGTGTTTTATTAAAGAAAACTGATATTAGCCAGGCATGGTGGTGCACACCTGTAGTCCCAGGAGGGTGAGGCTGAGGTGAGAGGCTGATGTGGGAGGATGGCTCGAGCCCGTGAGGTGGAGGTTGCAGTGGGCCCAGATCATGCGACTGCACTCTGGCCTGGGTGGGAGAGCCAGACCCTGTCTGTCTCTGTCTGTCTCTCTCTCTCTCTCTCTCTCATTTCTTGGCCATGTTATCTCTCTCTCTCTCTCAAGCCAAGATTGCGGGGTGGGGGAAGCAAGAGAGAAAGAAACTGATAGGTCTTCTGCTTCAAACTTCTTACATAGTCTGCCAGCGACTTCTCAAGATAAAAAACTAAAATGTTTGTGGACAGAATCTAGTTAAAGTTGTAATTGTTAGTTGTCTTACATTTCAATACAAAATTGCATTAACTTTAAGACCCAGATCCCCTCCTTCTTATTCCATTTTCTGCCATACTTGCTGAGCTCTATTTCCCCTCGAATGCAGAGTGCTGCAGCAGCCCGCCCTTTAGTCCCTGTCTCCTGGGACTCTCTGTGCATTCCATCCTTGGGTGGAGTAGAATCAGAAGCCTTTACGGAACTCTTCTAACTCAGATTCTTTAAAGTACTGCATTTATTGCTGCCAGATTAATTTTTTGTAAAGGTACTTATTTTAATCATAATATTTTTCTATTGAAAATCTTTTGGGCCAGGTGTAGTGGCTCACACCTGTAATCCCAGCACTTTGGGAGGCCGGGGCAGGTGAATCACGAGGTCAGGAGTTTGAGACCAGCCTGGCCAACATGATGAAACCCTGTCTTTACTAAAAATACAAAAAACCAGCTGGGTATAGTGGCAGGAACCTGTAATTCCAGCTACTTGGGAGGCTGCAGCAGGAGAATTGCTTGAACCCGGGAGGCGGAGGTTGCAGTGAGCCAAGATCATGCCACTGCACTCCAGCCCGGGACAGAGTGATACTCCATCTCACAAAAAAAAAAAAAAAAAAAAAAAAAAATTTATAAATATTTGCAAAAAGAGAATAAAAAGCATACTTAAAAAGGCATTTAAGGAATTTAAAATTCTAGCCCCAGCCAAATTTTCCAGCATTAGTTTAAGTTATTATAACCCATTAC
>CAUYLG010018841.1:0-18645 GCA_963573385.1 Cacajao melanocephalus
TGGGTTTTTGGTTACAAAAGGCTTTGGGTTTTGTTTTAAGTATGAATTTGGTTAATGTGATACCCCCCGCTTTTTTTTTTTTTTTTTTTTTTTTTCCTTAGGATTCCCTTGGCTATAGGGCTCTTTTTTGGTTCCATGTGAATTTTAGAATAGTTTTTTTTTTTCTAGTTCTGTGAAGAATGTCACTGGTAGTTTGATAGAAACTGTAAATTGCTTTAGGCAGTATTGTCATTTTAACAATATTAATTCTCCAAAGCGTGAGCATGTAATGTTTTCCATTTGTTTAAGTCATGTTTGATATCTTTTAATGGTGTTTTCTAGTTCTCCTTTTAGAGAGTTTTCACCTCCTTGGTTAAATGTATTTCTGGTTATACTTTTTGTGGCTAGTGTAAATGGATTAGATTCTTGATTTTTCTCTCACCTTGAACATTACTGGTGTATAGAAATGCCACTGATTTTTTTGCATTGATTTTGTATCTTGAAGCTTTACTGAAGTCATTGATCTGTTCCAGGGGCCTTTCTGGGGAGTCTCTAGAGTGCTCTAGTTCTAGAAACATATAATCAGTGAATAGAGATAGTTTGACCTCTTCTTTTTCTATTTGGATGCCTTTTATTTCCTTCTCTTGCCTAATTGCTCTGGCAAGCACTTCCTATGTTGAATAAGGATGGTAAGAGTGGGCATCCCTGTCTTGTTCCATTTTCAAGGGGAAGGGTTCCAGCTTTTGCCCATTCAGCACAATGTTGGCTGTGGGTTTGTCATAAATGGCTCTCATGATTTTGAGGTGTGTTTTTTCAGTGCATAGTTTGCTGAGGGTTTTTATTGTACTGGGATATATCATTTTATCAAAAGCATTTTCTGTGTCTCTTGAGATTATCCTATGGTTTTTGTTTTTTATTCTGTTTATGTGTTGAATCATTTTTTATTTGTGCATGTCAAACCAACCTTGCATACCAGGAATGAAGCCTGTTTGATCAGGGTGTATTATTATTATTATTTTTTGATATGTTGCTGGATTCAGTTTGCTAGTATTTTGTTGAGAATTTTTGCATCTATGTTCATCAGGGATATTGGCCTATAATTTTTTTCTCGTTTTCATGTTGTTGTCAGGTTTTGGTATCAGTGTGATGCTAGCTTTGCAAAATGAATTAGGGAAGAGTCTCTCCTCTTGGAATTTTTGGAAAGGTTTCAATAGAATTGGTACCAAACCTTCATTGTATGTCTGTTAGAATTCAGCTGTGGATCCATCTGATCCAGGGCTTTTTAGGGTTGGTAGGTTTTTTGTTACTGATTTGATTTCAGAACTTGATATTGGTCTGCTTAGGGTTTCAATTTCTTCCTTATTCAATCCTGGGGAAATTGTGTTACCAGGAATTGATTCATTTCCTTTAGATACTCTAGTTTGTATGTCTAGTGGTATTCATAATAGTCTCTGAAGATGTTTTGTCTTTCCATGGGATTGGTTGTAATGTCGCCTATGTCTTTCTGATTGTGCTTAGTTGGATCTTTTCTCTTTTTTTTATTTGCTAATCTAGCTAGTGGTCTATTAATCATAGCTATCCTTTGAAAGAACTAACTTTTGATTTCATTGATTCTTTATATGAACTTTTGGGTCTCAATTTTATACCGTTCCACTCTGATTTTAGTTATTTTCTTCTGATATTTTGGGATTCGTTCTTGCTTCTCTATTTCCACTAGGTGTAATGTTAGATCATTAGTTTGAGATCTTTCTAACTTTTGAGGTGGGCATTTAGCACTATAAACTTTCCTCTTAAAGCTGCTTTTGCTCCATCCCCTAGATTTTGGTATGCTGTATCTCTGTTTTCATTTATTTCACATAATTTATTGATTTCTGCCTCAAAATCATTGTTTATCCAAAAGTCATTTAGGAGCAAGTTGTTTAATTTGGATATTATTGTGTGGTTTTTGAGAGATCTTCTTGGTATTGATTTCTATTTTTATTCTACTGTCTCCCAAGAGTTTGAATGGTATAGTTTTGAGGTTTTTTTTTTTTTTTAAGTTTATTAAAACTTGCTTTATGATTGAGCATGTGGTTAATTTGGAGTATGGTCTGTGGGTAGATGACAGGAATGTACATTCTACGGTTGATAGGTGGAGTATAGCATATGTTTTAAATATCATGAATTCACGTTTTAAATATCATGTTTACAGAGGGCCTCAATTTGTTTTTGAATGAAGAAAAAGATGTGATAAACTGTGTTTTCAACTGATAAATTTTCCAGAATTCATATCCTCTTAACATTTTTTCCACTAAACTGTCATTTTACAATTAATAGAAAGCAAGCAATCATTTCTTTCTCTCATCTAGAAAAATATTAAGCTAAGTTAAAAATAACACCTTCTTAATGGTATATCACAACACATGAAACACATTTGGCCTTCTCTTACAAATTATACATTAGACTTTCATAAAACTTATAAAACAATAGTCATTATAAATACATAACATAGTTGCTCTAAAATTCTAAAATGCAATAATTACTATTTAGTCTAAGAAGTGTACAGTAGAATAATTTAAATTATTAGGTATCTTGCTTGTTTTTGAAAAGTTATGGTTTTATGTTTTGAAATGTGTAAAAATTAATTTGGTCAAGAATAAAATTATCCAGAAGTATTGGGTAAATAATAAGATGTGAAAAATCCTAGCATATATCTATTTCAAAATTATTGTAAGTACTCTTTCTACATAAAATTATATAATCAGGCCTTATTTTTATTTTGCTCATTGTTATCCTTTTTATGTCCTTTATTATGGTTCCATCCAACAGAGACGTATTTAGAGGCACTGATCTCAGTGTTTCTCTTCCAAAATATAAAGTTAGTATTTACTCTAACGGAACTCTGTAGGGACTCTTTAAGCCAACTGTTCCCCAAAGTCTTTCCATGTTGTTTTATCATAATTGTGTAACTAAAGAATGTTGCATTTTATTACCAGAATAAAATATAAGACTGTGGGTAAGATTTCCCTTTGGCCAGAATTTATAGTTATTGCCGCAATAATTCTGTGTAACAAACCACTTTGCAAAGCTCATTTACTTATCAATCACTTATTCTCATGGGTCTGAACTTCTATAGGCTGTGATTTGCCTGATCCTCAGCAGGAAATCTCTGCTTCCGGCTGCAGTAATGAGGCAGCCCTTCTTTTGCTGCCTAGCTGTAAGTTGGCTCTGCTCCACGTTATCTCTCATTCTCTTCCTCATATCAGCGGGCTAGCCAGTGCATGTGATAGGGTTTGAGTATTTGTCCCTTCCAAATCTCATTTTGAAATGTGATTCCTAATGTTGGAAGTGAGGCTGAGTAGGAGATGTTTGTTTGGGTCATGGGGTTGGATTTCTCACAAATAGCTCAGCATCCTCTTCTTTACTAAGTAAGTTCTCACTGTAAGTTTATGTGAGATCTAGTTGTTTAAAAAGAGTCTGGGAGCTCCCTGCTTCACTCTTTTGTCCCCTCTCTCACCATGTGACTTGTGACCATGAAGTTCCCATTTCACCTTCCACAATGAATAAAAGCTTTCTGAGGGCTTCATGTAACATAACTCAAATAAATCTCTTTTCTTAATAAATTATCCAATCTCAGGTATTCCTTCATAGCAACACAAAATGAAGTATCACAGCATGTTTACCTCAAAGTAATAATAGAACTGCAAGAGAAGGCATGACCTGCTGCACAAGTGCTTTTAAAGTGCCTGCTTACATCATGGCTATTTCTATTCTCTTGGCTAAAACAAGACACATGGCTGAGGCTACAGTCAAGGGGCAGAGAATACACTCTCCCCTTAGTAAAAGAATTGGGAAGTTATGTAACAAGGCATGAATACAGGGAGGCAAGAATAATTGGGTTAATAATGCAACCTACAAGAATAGTATTGGCAGACATTGCCTCAGCATATATTTAAATTCAGCTGTAATTTTAAAGATGTCTCTTTTTTTATCACAAAGACAGAGGCATGACAAATATATTTATCAAAACATGGTGGTACTCTGCATTAAAAATATTCCCTAAAATTCAAAATAAAAGCCATTGCAAAAGATAAAATATTTGAGTACATTTAGTATCATAGAATATTTTAAAATGAAGATATACATTTTATTTTAATCATCTTTCACATATAGTTTTTAAGGTATACCTTAGAAAATGATTGCTTCAATAATGTCGAAACATTTATTATTTGACTTGGTAAAAATTAAAATTTCTGGTCTCTGAACACACCTTCTATTAAAATAAGACTAACTCATATTTCTTTTTTCTTCTCTCATTTTATGAAATAGTAATGTCATGTTTCCAATTTATCTTTACCCCTGGATTTAGGTGATCTGTAACTTCTATTTATGCCAGTGGTTCTGAAACTCTTGTTACATATTAGAATCACTCAAGAAGCGTTAGAAAAACAGTGATAACCAGGACATAACCCTAGAAGCTTTAGAAAACACTGATGCCCAGGACACAAGCCTAGAAATTCTGATTTAATTGGATTAGGTGGGACTTACACATTATTATTCTTTAAAAATCCCTTAGGTTATTCTAACAGCCAGAATCGAGAAGCTAATGACTTACCATGTAAATTAGTGTGTATAAATCTTTTGGTGGCAAATAATGATGTCAACAACAAGAACTGCAAAATTAAAGAAAGAAGATATAATGTATTGTATATCTGAAGAGACTGGCATGGTTTTTGGTTCAATTTGAGCAAAGACTTAAATGCTGTCCCAATCTACCTCTCTTATTTCTTTCTGCTGGGTACTATTCTTCGTCTAGCTTTCTACCCATGGTTACGAAATAACTGCAGGTAACTCTTGTGGTGCGGCCACATCCCTCTCCATTCATATTCAACATAAAGGACATATTTTTCCCCCAACTATGGAACAAAATATTGTACTTTAAATCATATGTCCTTCCCTAAGTCAATCACTGTGATCAAAAAGATGAACTCATGCCTTTTGATTCTGGCCTAAATCATAAGCCATACCTAAGAGCTAGGTAAAAATAGCTTCCTCTTAAACAATGGTACACAAAATTTGGCATTCTGGTTCCAAAAGATAGAATTATAGGAAATGATCAAAGAACAGAAATCAGTCAGTCAGTTTTTTATATTTGCATTTGTAATTTAATGCTTAGAGCATTTATCTGTTGTGTTATACAGTTTATATTATACAGCTACATCATTCTAAATCATAAAAAATTAGAATATGTAGCAATTATAAATTACTACAACGCCAAAGTCTTTAGCACTAAGTATTCAATAAAATAAAAGGAAGTCAAGTAAAATCAATTTGCCTTTCTTGGAAGTAAAATATATTTATTCAATAAATTTACTTAAAAAAGAAAAAAGATTCTTTGGAACTATTTCCTATTTTTACAAAATACTAATTATAGCTGGTACAATATGACGTCTAAAATAACCTTTACATGACTACTGATTGACTGTTGTAACTGAATTCTCAAAGTAGAGATAATCAAGAAAATAAAATCAGAATTTGGCATGCCTCCTGTTTAATAATGTTAAAATTTGAAGCTTTCCAATTATTACATGAATCTAAATAATAAATTTATGGATAATTCTGATAACTAATTATAAATTCCCAACCATGATTTCAAGAGAATGTTAATATGTAAATAATCAGGATACATGTATTCAACAAGTTGATAAATGTTATTGTTCTCAACCTAAAATCATCATAAGATCACTTTTATAAAATTATATTAATTTGTCTAATCCAGGCTTCATTCACAAAGGTTTAAAAAAGTTATATATTGTTCTTATGTAAGTTTCGCTATATATTAAAGTGAAATATTTTTAAATAAAATTCCTATGTATATTTTACCTATGGTCAGCTTAAGTTAGAATAATCTTTTCAGTTGGGTTATGAAAATTTTCTTTCTTCCTTTAAAAATGTTAGCACTGGAAAATCATAGGTGGGTGGTATCATGTTGTAAGAATTTGACAGACTTCTGAATATTTTTAAATTAATCGATTTAAAATTAAACTTATCTATTTCATAATTTAAATAACTTTTAAAAGAAGTCACTTTCATTGAACTTAATAAGATGTAAGTAAATTCATAATTATATTTCTGAATAATTTAATTAAAATGGATATCAAGTTTCTTTTTCTAATCAAAGGTTTAAAGTTTTAATGAGTATTTATTAAAATACTAAACAGTTTGAGACAATTCTGAAAAATTGTAGACATACTACTTAAATGTAAGGAGAAAAATCAAATGTATTACAAGACCAAAATAAGACTCTAAGATGATGAAGCTGAAGAGAAAGAAGAGTGTGTGTGTGTGTGTGTGTGTGTGAGAGAGAGAGAGAGAGAGAGAGAGGAAGACAGAGTTTGGAGAGAGAGAGCCTGAGTGAAAGTAGCAGATCATGGTAGAAAATATGGAACATAGGTTCTTACACATTTTAAAATTTCATAGGGAGAGATTTCACAAACTGTTTAGAACTTTCAACTACATACAACTTTATGCTGTTCTCTCAAAGTTTGACAATTAGATTTATTAAGTGATAGATCTGAGAATATGATTATTAATGGTGTTCATTCACTCAACACATATTTATTGAGTCCTCTGTGCCAGGGACTCTTCTAGGCACATAGGATAGTATTGAAAAAAAATTTTAAAAACCACAAAATATATCTTACTGCCTGGACCTTATCATACTATCATCATACTATCATATATATATATATATACACATATATATATATATATATATACACATATATATATATATATATATATATATATAAAATATAAAATCTTACCTCCTGGAGTGAAAGAGTCAGACAAAAGTAAAATAAAGTTTTTGGTGTGTTAGAGGTGACAAGTATAAGAGAAAAAGTTAAATATTAGGTGAGAATAAAAAGCGTTGGAAATGGAGTGAGTGTTGAAAATTATATTGGCATGACCTGGGAAGTCCTTATTGAGAAGCAGATATTTTGGTAGAGACCCAAAAGCAATGTAATAAATCATATGAATATTATATAGACTGCATGTTTGTGTCCTCTTAAAATTCATATGTTGAAACGCTAGCCCCCACATGATTTTATTTGGAGATAAGGAGTTGGGGCATAATTAGAGTTAGATGAGGTCATGAGAGTGGAGCCCTAGTCCCATGGGATTATGAATTTTTAAGAATATAAATTCACTTTAAATCTCTGTCATGTGAAGTCACAGCAAGAAGGTGGCCTTCTTCAAGCTACAAAGAGAGATCTCACCCGGGACCAGGTCTGCTGGCACTTTGATATTGTAATTCCAACCTCCAGAACTGTGAGAAATATGTGTCTCATGTTTAAGCCACCCAGTCTGTGATATTTGGTTATGGCAGCCCAAGCTAACGTAGACAAATATCAAACAGAGCGTCCAGCATGCTACATCATTCCTGTGTTAGGAGTAGGCCTGGTGTGTTTATGTTTGTGAAACAAGAAGATACTGTGGATTAGATATGAGGGGACTGAAAAGGAGACTCGTAGGAAGTGAGGTCAGAGAGGTACCAGCGAGCATGATCATGTAGATCACAGAAAGAGCTTAGCTTTCACCCAGAATGAAATGAGACATCAAGGAGGGTTTTCAGCAGAGCAGTACATTCTTAAGTATTTAATAGAATTGTCTAATGAAAATACCTGGACTGAAGATCTCTGGGTACTTTGTTTTTGTTTGTTTGTTTGTTTGTTGAGACAGGATCTTAGTGATCCCTGCACCTCAGTCTTTCAAACTGTTGGGATTATAAGCGTAAGCCACTGTGCCTGGCCTTGGTAATTTTCAATTACAAATTTAATTCCCTTAATAGCTATAGGGTTATTCAAACTACCCATGTTATATTAGGCAAGTTGTAATAGTTTGTATTTTTTGAAGAATTCATTCATTTTATCTAAGTTGTTCAATATATGTATATAAAGTTGTTCACATTCACTTATTTTGTTGTCTAATTTCTCTATAAAGATACAGTCCCATTTTGTTCCTGAGATTGGTATTTATGGCCTCTTCCTTTTGTCCCTGTTTATCTTTCTAGAGTTTCATCAATTGTATTGATCTTTTCAAAGAGCCAGTCTTTCTTTCATTGATTTTCTCCATTTTTTTCTGTTGCCAATTTCATTGATTTCTGGTCTTATGTTCAGTATTTCTTTCCTTTTTCTTGATTTAGATTTATTGTGCTCTCTTTCTAGTTTCTTGAGTTGGAAGGTAAAATTATTATTTGGAACTTTTTCTCTTTTCTAGTGAAGTTATTTCTTGCTAGAAATTTTCCCTTCCGCACTATTTGAGCTGCATTCCATAGATTTTGGTATATTGTGTTTACATTTTTATCCTGTTCAATGTGTTTTAAAATTTCCTGTGACACTTTTGTGTTCATAAATTTTTATAAGTATGTTGTTTACTTTATAGGTGTTTGGAATTAAAAAAAATTATTAAACATTTCTAGATTGATCACGTTTTGGCCAGATATATACCCTGTATGATTTCCATTCTTTTGAATTTGATGAAGTTTGTTTTATATCCCAAGATTTGATGCATCTTGGTATATATTCCATCAGCATTTGAAAAGAGTATGGGTGCCCCATTGTTCTTGGTTGGAGTTTTCTATATAAATTAATTAGATCCTGTTGGTTGATGGTAGTGTTGAATTCTTGTATTCTTTCAGTCTCCAAAAATAATTTTGGATTTGGCTTCCTTTTCAGTTTGTGCTTCACTTATTTTTCATCTTTGCTGTTGAGTGCACACACATTTAGAATTGCTATGTCATTTAGATGGATTGATTACTTTATCATTACAGAATGTTCCTTTCTGTTCCTGATAATTCTCTTTATGCTAACATCTGCTTTACCTAATATTAATATAGCTATTCTTGCTTTCCTCTGAATAATATTGGTGTTGTATATCTTTTTTAATCTTTTTAATTTAAAACTGTACATGTAATTTCATTTAAATTGAATTTCTTATGGACAGTATATAGTTGGCTCAATTCTTTTAATCCACTCCACCAATCTCTATCTTTTATTAGTATATTTGGTCCATTTAAATTCAATGTGATATTGCAGAGTTGAAGCTTAATCTGCATTTATATTGGCTGTTTTCTGTTTGTTCTCGTTGTTTTTCACTTCTCTGTTTCCTTCTCCTTCTCTACTGTGTGTTACTTAAGCATAGGTGAAAGTCCATTTTGAGGGACTTACAGTGTTTTGAAGTGTATCACTTTATAGGGTATTTTGTTTTTGTCGTTGGTGCTGCTGCTTTAGCTGTTACATTATTGTATTAGTCTGTTCTTATCTGCTGATAAAGACATACCTGAGACTGGACAATTTTCAAAAGAAAGAGGTTTATTGGACTTACAGTTCCACATGGCTGGGCAGGCCTCAATCGTGGCAGAAGGCGAAAGGCATATCTCACATAGCGGCAGACAAGAGAAAAGAGCTAGTGCAGGGAAACTTTCATTTTCAAACCATCAGATCTAGTGAGACTTATTCACTATCACAAGAACAGCACAGGAAAGAACCGCCCTCACAATTCAATTACCTCCCACCAGGTTCCTCTTACGACACCAGGGAACTGTGAGAGTTACAATTCAAGATGAGATTTAGGTGGGAACACAGCCAAACCACATCAATTATGTGTACATAACTTATCAAAATCTACTGGTGTGTGCATTTTACCAGTTTAATTGAAGTATAAAAACCTTGTCTCAGGCTGGGCACAGTGGCTAATGCCTGTAATCCCAGCACTTTGGGAAGCCAAGGTGAGTGGATCGCTTGAGTTCAGAAGTTTGAGACCAGCCTAGCCAACATAGCAAAATCCTGTCTCTACTAAAAATACATAAATTAGCTGGGCTTGTGGTGTGCGCCTATAATCCCAGCTATTCAGTAGGCCGAGTCACGAGAATCACTTGAACCCAGAAGAGAGAGACTGCAGTGAGCTGAGATTTTACCACTGCACTCCAGCCTGAGCGACCGTGAGATCTTCATAAAACAAAAAACGACCTGTCTCCCTCATATTTTTTCTCCTCCACTTATAATATATATATCATAAACATTTTTTCTACATATGTTGAGAATCACAATAGATTATTTATAATTATTGCCTCAAACATAAACATAATTTATAAAGCTCAAGAGGAGAAGAAAATCTTACTGTGTTTAGCCAACATTTACTCTTTGTGCATTCTTCCTTGCTTCCTGATTTTCCCAGATACCTTCTTTTATCCCTTCCCTTCTGTTTGGAGAAATTTTGTTAACTCTTATTTTAGGATAGCTCTGCTACCATTAAAGAGGGCTTCTATCTTACTCCTGCCAGACGGAGTGGAAGCACAGGTTCTGCATTTAGCCTCCATGGACACTTGAGGTAGGGAAAGGGATCCTCATTATTGCTGCATGAAAGTTGGAATTCTGACTCCCCAAGGAGTCTCCTCTGACACTGTGTGTGTGTGTTGTGTATTTGAAGGGATGATCTTGTTACTGCTGTGTGATGGGTGTCCTGATTCTCCACTGGGCTTCTTTGACATCACTCTGGTAAGAAGTGGGGTGGGATGGCTTGTCACTACTGGGTGGCGGTAAAAGTTAATGCTCCCCACATAGCCTTTACTGTTATTATGGGGTGGACGTGTATGTGTCTGGAGGATGCATGATGAGGATGAAATACCTGGCATCCCACTTCACCTGCTCTTATATCACCCCGATGAAGGTGCTCCCTACTTGGCCTTTGCTGGCATGGTTAGAGGTGGGGCTACACTTTTGGATGGTGTTGGGTAGGAGTATATTCCATACTATTTGCTTCTTTCCCGATCCTTTTGCTAGAGAAAGCAGGCTTTATTTGGGCTGTTTGTTTGTTTGTTTTGTATCTATCTGTTGGTGTTTCTAAGTTACCTCTTTCTTTAGTATCCAGGCTGGGATATATAAAGTCAAAGAAAACCTAGGAAAATTACCACATTTTTTTCTTGGGTCTTGAGATTCTTAGCTGGTTTGCCTTCTTCTCTCTACTCTTAAGAAACTTCTTATGTTTCTTTTACATATAATGTCTGGAAATTTTAGTTGTATTTAGTGGTAAGAACAGGAAAAGGTCTATCTTCTCAAAAGCAAATGTCTTGACTTAACTGTTATTCTGATTGCTGTTTTCTGAATAGGAACAAAGTTTAGAATCAGGCAGAATAGTTAGAATGTTATTGCTGTTATCCAGGAGACTTACATCAGGATGGTAACTTTGAAAATAGTGAGCTGTGATTAGATTCTGGAAATGTTGTTAAAATAGTAGCACCAATATTTGGTGTATTAGATACAGAGTGAGGTCAAAAGAGAGCTATGAAGTACGACTCTAACATTTTGGTCTAAGTAACTGAAACAATGCACTTTACCTAAACTGAAATGAGGAAGACTGTGGTAGGCAAAATCTGAAGAGAGCAGAAGATCAGAAGTATGGTTTTCATATCACATAGTGATTTACATTAAACATCAAATAAAGTATTGCGTAGTCAGTTGGAGATGTGATCCAGAGTTTGGTAGAGAGGCCTGGAATAGGCACATAAATTTGAGAATCGTCACATTACTTAAGACCCTGAGAACAAAGATCACTAAGGGAATGGCAGAACTAGAGACCAGAATGAAAAACTGAGTTCTAGGTCCCTATCATATTAAAAGGTCTTGGAGAAGAAGAGAAATAGGCAAAAATTAATTAGCCAGAAAGAGAAAGGAAAATCAGAGTATGGCATCTTGAAAGCAAGAAAATATGTCAAAAAGAACAGTAGGTCAGTAGTAATAGAATGGTTCTAATAGGTCAAATGAGAGGAGAACAGAGATTTATAATTGGATTCCTGTCTTATATTTTCAGGTTGCTGTTTTTAAAAATACCATAAACTGGGTAATTTATAAATAGCAGAAACTTATTTCTCTCACTGTTCTGGAGCCTGGAAGGTCCAAAATCATGGTGACAGCAGATTGTGTTTGGTGAGGCCTCATTCCGCATAGATGGTGCCTAATTATTGCATTCTCAGGTGGCAGAAGGGACCAAGAGGCTTCCTTAAGCTGCTTTAAAGGGGTATTAATCCCATTTAAAAGGGCAGAGCCCTCATGGTCAATTCACTTATGAAAGGCCCCATGTCTGAATAATATCACATTGGGTACTAGGTTCCAACATATGAATTTGGGGAGGGTACCAATATTCAGACTCTAACAAGTTATTATTACATCATAATAGATACGTTAGTTTCTATTGTTTCCATAACAAATGATCATAAACTGAGTGGTATAAGAGAGGAGAAATGTATTGTTTTCACAGTCCTGCCAGCAAGATGTCTGAAATCAAGGTGTCAGCCAGGCTGCACTCCTCCAGAGGCTCTAAGAGAGAAGCTTTGCATTCTATCTTCCAGCAAAAAGCTGGTAAGGATCTTGACAGTCTTTGGCCTGTGGCTTTAAAATGCCAGTTTCTCCTTTCCCCTCAGTGTGTGATCTAATTTCCCTTTTTCTTTCTCTAATAAAGACACTTGTGGAATTCAGATCCTAAGCAGATAATTCAGGATGATTTCCTCATTTCAATATTCTTAAATTAGTCATGTTTTGAAAAACTTCACAATATAAGGTAACATTCAAAGTTTTGATGGATTAAGATATTGGTCATATATTAATATTTAGGAGCTATCATTAGTGTCCAATAATGGATAGGACACATAAAATATACAAAATTTGCATTATTGTATCAGGATATTAAATGAGGCAATTCCTCAATTTTTTCAGAATTTTGGGTAAAAGGCAATGCTGAGGCCAATAGTAATAAGGACTCTTTGTGGAGCTTGAAACAAGAAAACCTAAAATGAGCCTTACCATGCTCTTATATCTCACTCTTGTCCTGTATGAAAGATGCTGAGAGTTCTTCCACAGATCCTTGAGAGATTATGTGGAGGAGAATCTTTTTGTGGCATTTCTCTTACTATGGCCAAATGAGGGAAGAAGAAAAAAATAGTAAAAGAAGTTAGGTAGTTGCCAGAAAAATATTTCAGCGGAATACTTGGAGGAGTACAGAAACTAAAAGGCCCAGAGTTGCCAAGAGGCTGCAGCAGAGTGTCAAAAATTAACATATGTCTCCTTGAGCCCACATGTCCTTTGCTAGAGCTGGAGGTTATCAGCATGACAAGGTTAAGAAGGAGTAAATTGACTAAAATGTGCAAAACTTCTTGCGGCCAAATGGACACATGAGACTGCAGCCTGGTTCAAACTGTTTTGAACACAATCTGAGAGGATTGGCTGCTTCTTGGACTATGTGGATCCCCATAGGATGGATGTGCTTGGAGATACCAGAACCGGAGATGGAGAAACCTTTAAGAGATCACACACGGAGTGCAGCAGCTGCACCAAAGAAGCAGGAACCAACAGCCAGAATCCAAAAACACGAGAAGCTAAATCTGTCTCTTCCTTACATCGTTCTCTTCCTGCCCATCTCACTGTCCTTGGGAAACCAAAAACAACAGAGTGAGTTGTGGAAAATAAGGAGATAAAGAAGTAAAAGGACCTACAAGGTGCACAGTCCTCACAGCTGAAATGCAAAGCACTCCAACCTGAGCTGCTGTAAATTTGTTGTAAGATGGACATTTTATTTAGGTATAATAGCACTGGACTTCTTAATAAATAAAAATTAGGCTACTAGTATCTGGAAGTACCTGAAGACCTGTCAGAACCATTGAATAAAAAGAGAGATTCTAGGCTGTTGCTGTAGAGAAATATTAAATGAAAATAATAAAAGGATTTATTTTAATTTTTTAAGTTCTGGGATGCATACACAGAATGTTCAGGTTTGTTACATGGGTAAAAATGTGCCATGGTGGTTTGCTGCACCTATCAACCCATCACCTAGATATTAAGTCCAGCATGCATTATCTCTTTTTCCTAATACTCTCTTTACCAGCCGCCCACCTCTGACAATTGTACTCTTCAAGTTCAGATATATTTTTTAATAAATGGTTATATAGTAGTAACATATCGGACTTTTAATATATGGACAAATGCACTGTCTCTTGATTTCACCATTAAATCAATCAGTGCATTGATTTAGTGCATCAAGACCTGTATAAACTACCTTAACAATTTTGGATCACTTCCTGTCATGACCATACGCTCTCTCCATTCCTTTCTGCCTCATGCTGGCACTAAAGAATGCCAATCTCTTATTTGCAAAAGAAAGCTGATATGGATGATCCTCTTCCACAGCAAAGAAAATATACAGAACACATTTCTCTATGCACCAACGTGTCCTAAACTCACTACATATTTTCAGTGTATGTCAAAATGAAAGTGCCAAAAGTGCCCTAAGGGAACTATGAATACAACTAAAAATAAATAAATAAATAATAATTTTCCCATTCAAAACTGAAGCAACAGATCTCAGAGTATTTTTTTTTTCCATTTTGGAGAATGGAATTTTTACAGTGGAAATACAGGGGCTGCAGCCCAAATATTTTCCTGGGTGAAGCAGTGCATGAAAGGAATCTATGGCAACATACAGAAAAAGAAAAACATTAAGAATATCTTGATGTGCAGAAGTTAGTAATCAAAATAAGCCTCACTGGTGATTTGTGTGATTTGAGGAATGCAGCTGCCCATCCCACCAGCTAACCCAGAAAAGGTAACCCAGCTGTTTCTAGTGAAGAATCACAACAACGGGAATTCTGTTCTCTGGGAGACATGAGGATTAGCTAGTGATGATCCGGGTTGTGTGCAGGACCACACACAACTCAATTCAAACAGAAATCTGAAGTGCAGCATTTGTGTGTCGTGATACTTTAAAAAATCTGAACTAATCTCTTAATTTAATGTACCATTGATTAAATAATTATAAATAGAGCAGTATTACTACATATTATTTTTAGAAATATGACTTCAAAAATGTTCACTGGTTTCTGAGCTGTTTAAGTAGCTGCCCATTTTATCATCATTCATAGTAAAAGATTTTGACTTATTCCCCCAAACATGTGTTTAGAAGTAAACATTTATAGGAACAATGACTGCTTCAATTGATACGACTCCCATTCCAGTCATTATAATTCATTCATTATATGGTTAGCCTTTCCTTTGAATATTTACTTTTACTTCCTATTTTTATTTAGGCAAATAAAATTTAGCTCTATTTTAATTAATAATAAGCCTTTTCAAGAAACGAAAGTTATTTTGAAAGAACCAAAGGTCTTGATATAAAAATAGAAAACTAACAATGTCAAAAAGGAAACAAGACTGATCTTTGACTTGTTTTACACTTGCATGAAGTATTTCCATGGTTCGTCATTACCCGTAGGAGAAAGTTCAAACTCTCTCAGGGCATAAAAGTTTTTATTCCCACATTTCATCTTCAGCCACATCTCTGGCTGCTCCCTATTTTACCCCTGTAGTAAGTAGCATTTCAGTTTTCCAAAACTGTCATTTTAAAAATTCCTCCATGGATTTTCAGATGCAATGTCTTCTCCCTGGAATAAATGGCTCTCTGCCAACTCCAATCAACCTAGAAAACTTCTGCTCATTTTTAAAAGATGCAGTTCACAATTTTCTTTATTAGGTAAACCTTTCTTGAGCAGTTTTGTACAGAAATCCTGTACCATCCCTTGTGCTTTGGCATATTCTTATAATAGTTCAATCACATTGTATTACAACAGGGTGATTATGGGTGTGTCTCTCATTTGTGGATTCAAGTTCTTCAAAGACAAGGTCTTTTATATTAATATCTGTTTTTAAGGCCCAATATGCTGATTGTTTAGAATATAGTAGACATTAGGTAAATTTTGATTGCATTTATAAAATATTAATGTGTCAATGAGTTGATTTTTCATGTTTTGGTTCTAGACATAGAGTGTCTCTCAGACAGCCTGCCTATAACCCTGGCCTCATGATCAGGACTTGGAAATATGGATATGTCTTTTGGTTGACTTGGTCCTTAACTAGCAGGGGAAAGCTAAGCTAAAGTGAATTGCTCCAAAGTATTTTCCTGTTATATTGTCCACATCTTGTGGCACTGTCCTATTTTTAAAAATTTAAACAGTTAAGCCATTACCCAATACTCATGTTGAGAGAGAGAAAAATAGAGAGAAGGAGAAAGAGATTTGGCTAGAGACCATTGTAAACTGTGGATAAATAATGCAAAGTTATGCTATTACTGGACCTTTTTTTCTAGGTCCTATCCCATTCAAGCAAATGCTGCATTTCTATTGTAACATTCAAAATGATACAGATACATCTACAGAAACGTGCCTCCCATACACATCTAATTCCATCTTCTAAAGTACTGGGATTGTCAGTTTTGTATGTGACCTTCCACGTTTTTCTTTTGATGTGTGTCTTGGGGGTGTTTTGTTTGTTTATTTATAATATTGAGTTTCAGTATTATTATGCATATTTGTTTTCCAGGTTTCATTTTTTTCCCTCCTTTTGTAGTTTTTACTAATGTCTGAAACATGTCAGGACTAGAATTCCTAGTGGGTGTTCTATGTTTGAAAACTTTCTTCCTCCTTCATTAAACACTAACTGTGACATATTTTGTCCCACCTTGAAGTCCTTCAGGGAACTAGAATATCAAATAGGATTATAATCCCTACACTTTAAAGAATGCCATTTTTACATAATAACAACTTGCAACACCCAGACAAGTCTAATTAGATTCTCTCTCCCTCTCTGTCTCTCTTGGCCTCTGTCCCTTCTCTGCAGAGACCATGGTTTAACATGTTACCTCCAACAAATTGTATTTTGCACATTGTGGGTACCAAATAAATATCTGTCAAAATAAATGAATGAATTTATCACTACATCCATCCTGTTCCAGCTTTCTTAACAGATTACAAATCAATGGTTTTCTGTGGATGTATATTATCTTCCTTTGATGATCACCAATGCTTAAAATATTATCTAAAGAACTCCATATTGATACTATGCAAAGCCAGACATATATAATAATATAATATATGGTATACATATATACACATTATATATTCCATATATTTATGAATGTTTTATGCTACATATGTACCATATATATGTAAACTATAAAATTTGGTTCTATTTTAATAAATAATAAGCCTTTTTAAGAAACAAAAGTTATTTTGAAAGAATCAAAGGTCTTGATATAAAAATAGAAAACTAACAATGTCATATATGGTTATATGGTGTATATATATATATATATATACACCATAAAATATTCATAAAATTCTTCTTGACAAAATTTCACAGTAAAATATAAATTTCTATGGTGTGTATATATATATAATATATATATAATATATACCACATATATATTAATATATGATTAATATATAATATATATAATATATACCACATATATATTAATATATGATTAATATATAATATACCATATATAATATATATACCACATATATATTATGTATGGTAGTTAATATATAATATAACAAATTATATACACATTATATATATTATATATACACCATATAAGTTATTTATATGGTATATATATGGTATATATATTTATATATGGTATATTTATATATATGGTGTATATATGGTATATATATGGTATATATATTTATATATATTTATATATATACATATATATTACATTTATGGTATATGTGTAATATATATATAATATATGGCATATGTGTAATATATATAGTATATATGTAATATATACTATATATATAATATACATACTATATATAGGATATATGTAATATATACTATATATATAGTATATATATTATATATATGTATATATATATGTGTGTATATATAGTATATATATATATACACACACACACACACACCCCATAGAAATTTATGCTTTACTATGAAATTTTGTCAAGGAGAACTTTATTAATGTTTTTATTTGATACAAAGTTAAAAATAATAATTAGGAGTAACGTTTCTATTGAGCAGCACGTTGATCTGCTACTTGCAGACTTGAAAGATGTTTCAGTTTTATTCTGTCTTATCATTTTTCTTTAATTATACCCTCACCTATGGTCTTCCTTTCTTTACATCTATTTTGTTTTTTTACCACTATTCGTACTCTCAAATGCTCTATTTTACTTTTCTAACCATTCTGCTTTCTAATATTTTTATCCTTCCCCAAATATGTACAAGATTTTAAAAATACTAACACTATCCTGTCAATAAAATATGTAATTTTTCTTCCTGTTTTTTGATGTATATCTACATCTTTGTAATCCAACTGAAGATGGTGGGGGAAATTTTGAAGAGAATTACTCATTTTTTTAGCTAGACAGTAGAGACTCAGAAGGATGAGGATGTGGAGTGAATGATAAGAAATTAGTTAGTGTGTACAGTGTACATTATCCAAATGATGGATACCCTAAGAGCTGTGAATTAGTCACAGGGTAATTTATGCATGGAACAAAATTGCATATGTACCCTACAGATTTTTACAAATAATAAAAAAGAAAAAATCATTTTATAATTGAGGAAACTGAGACCCCAAAAGGCCAAATATCTTTTTTTTTTAAATTATTTTTGAAAGAAAGAAAAAGAGAGGATTAACATAAAGAAGGTAGAAGTACTCCAGTGAACCTTCATGTATCAGTCACTCAGCTTCAAAGATAATCAACATTTTTCCAGTATCACCTCCTTATCTATTAGCACCTCCCCTCAATTTTGTTTGCTTGTTTTGTTTTGTTTT
>CAUYLG010018842.1:0-64481 GCA_963573385.1 Cacajao melanocephalus
CATGGGAAGAAAAGCTAGATATAGGTGAAGGGGAGGAAAGCAGCAAATCACACTGCCACGTGTGTACCTATGCAACAATCTTGCATGTTCTTCACATGTACCCCAAAACCTAAAATACAATTAAAAAAATAAATAAATAAAGACATTCTCTTATTAAAAAAAAAAAAAAAAAAAAAAAAAAGATGATCTCAGGTATACCCATGACTTCTTACAAACTTACATGTAGGTGATTCACATGAGAGGAAAATAAAAGAGTAGAGAGGTGGAGAAGGGAAGAGAGTAGTTAAACAACATTTGAATAATACCTAATAATAATGATTATTGAACAGTCACATTGTGGCAGGTACAGTGTAAGAACCTTCACCACGTTATCTAAGGGAATCATCACAGTCATCATATACTATGCCATACAAAACTATACTATCTTGTTCTATACTTGGCCTTCTTTTTCGATGCCCTTCCATTGAGATTAGATCCTAACCCCTCTACAAGATATTGTATAAGCAATTCACAACCATTATGTATGCAATTTTGATCCAGTGGATCATTTCTAATACAAACTTGCTATGATTTTGTCAGTGGTAAGAATCAACTCTTTCTCTACACATTATTTCACTACAACCTCACTTCTTTGCTCTCTTTCAGCAAACCTCTAAAAAAGAGTAAAACTCTTTTTTGCGATTTCTGATTCCTCACCTCCCTTTCTTTCTTGAACCCACTCCAATCAGGCTTTCATCCTGCTATTTTGCTAAAATTGTTCTTTTCAAGGTCAGCAGGGAAATTTACATTGCTAAGTGCAATGAACAGTTATAAGCCTTCATATGACTTGACTATAAGTAGTAATTGATAAAGCTGATCACTCGTTGTTTGTTGTAACAGTTCCTTGACTTGGATTTCAGTATTTCACTGCCTTTTCTCCCATCACCCTGACTGCTCCCTCTCAATCTCCTTTGCTGATACTCTTCTTCTTCATGAACTCTAAAGGTTGCAGTGCTCCAGGGTTCAGTTTAGTTTTTGCTCATCTTTTTCTATCCATGCTTATTCATTTGGCTGATGTATTAGTTTGTTATTGTAACAAAGTACTACAGTTCTGGAGGCTGAAAATCCGTGATCAAAGTTTTGACAGAGTTGGTTCCTTCTCAGGGCTGTGAGGGAAGATCTGCTCCAAGCCTCTCTCTTTGGCTTATAGAGGGTGTCTTCATGTTGACATAGTATTTGTGTGTGTGTGTGTGTGTGTGTGTGTGTGTGTGTCCAAATTTCTCCTATCCATAAGGTCACCGGTTATACTGGAATAGGGCCAACCTAATACCTAATTTTAATTCTACCTGGGTAAAGACTCTTTCTTTAAATAAGGTCACATTTTGAGGTACTAGAAATTAAGACTTCAATATATAAATGTTGAAGAGAGCACAATTCAACTCATAACATTAGATTTTATTAAGTACCTTTGCTTTAAATGCCATCCATATGCTGATGAGTAACCTAATTGTCTCCAGCCTTGGCCCCTGCCTTAAATTCAGCTGCCCATTCTATGACTTCTCTCATATATCTACTAGACAGCTTAGATTTAATGTGTCCATACCAAATTCCTGATCTCTGCACCTCACCCTCCAAACACATTCTTGATCCTTTCAAGCCTTCCTCATTTTAGTAAATGGAAATTTCATGCTTCCAGTTTCTTAGGCCAAAAATATTTGGGTCATCCTTAATGCTTCTCTTTTTTCTTATACTCAACATCTAATCTGTTAGCAAACACTGTCTATTCCATATTCAAAGTTTATCCAGAATTTTACCACTTCCCACAATATCCTCTGCTACCAACCTAATCTGAGTTAACATCCTCTTTCATTTAAATGATTAAAGATGGTCTCTTGATAGGTCACCCTGCTTCATTCCTCACCCCCACGGCATATTCTAATCACAGAAACCAGAGTGATTTTTTAAAACGTAAGTCAGATCATGTCAATTTCCTGCTTTGAATCTTCCATTGGCTTCCCTTACAATGGCCTGCCAATTCCTTCATGATATTGGACCTAAGTTAGTTTTCCAACCCTATGTCCTACCACACTGCCACCTCCCCACTCTCTTATCTGCTCTAGTTACATAGGCCTTCTTGCTGTTTTTCAAACAGGCAGGTTCTGACATGAAGGCATTTGAGTGAGTCCTTGCCTCTGCTTGGAATGCTCTTCTCCTGAGTGACAGTATAGCTTATTAGCTTAATCTGTTACCATCTTCAAAACTTTGCTCAAATATCACTTTTATAATAATGCCTTGCCTGATCTCTCTGCTTCAAATTCCAAACCCACTTTGGCCTCCCAAGCGCACTCTGTACCCTTGCACTGCTTTTGTTCCCACAGCATTTATCACCATTTGCGAAACTATGTAGTTCATTTTTTGTTGTTAGTTTCTATACGCAAATCATCACGTCTCTTAGTTTAGAAATGTAAAAAGTCCAAACTTGATTTGAAGAAACATTAGTCCACTCCTTGACTTTTTCTTCAACCACCAGTCATTACATACCTTCTTTCTGAGCCAGATTATGTGCTGAACAGCAGAGACACAAAGATGAGTACATCGAGATCTTTGTGCTTGCCCTTGAGGAAATCACAGTCAAATCAGGGAGAAAGACAGAAGTCCCAGTTTTCCCAGAGGGCGAGTGACACATGGCCCTGTTTGTGAAACACACCTTTGATCTAGAGGGACTGTGCATAACAAACCGAGAAATAACCACTTACCAAGTCAAACTCAAATGTGCCCTTCCCCAAGGCTACTCTGACTTTGCAACTTTTCTGTATTTATAAAAATAACAAATGCTCATCTTCACAGCCTCTCCGATTTATGTGCTTATGAAGTCACGACTGTGATTATGTATGCAAATGAAATTAATTTCAAACTTAATGAGAGTCTTTAGCGTTTGGGGGACTAGGACTCTGCACTACTACTGGGGCTCCTCATTTTCCATAGGAGTAAGGTCTAATTTCAAATGCAGGAGGAAAGCTGCTATTTAAGGAACCCTGCTGTGAGTTCTTTTTTAAAGTAGCCTTTTTATTTCAAAGTGAATAATCTCCCCCAATTTATCTTCTTTGTATGATTTGAAAAAAGTCTGATGCATGCACTTCTAATACATGGGAATTTGAGTTTGTGCATGATACAGTTGAAAGAGCCTTGGATTGAGTCTTTGAGCGTTGCAACTGATTGATTCTTTGACTTTAGACAAAGCTTTTTTTTTTTTCTTTTAACTTTTCTGGTTATCTCACATTCCCCCTTTATTAAGCAAAGCGCTGTACTTCCTGTTCCCTAAAGTTACTTTGCCATTCATAGGACCTGTGATTCTGTTAGTCTATAGTGTCCTTGCTTCTTCCAACTACTTGATTGGCCTCTTCATACAGCCTTGGTTAACAGTGAACTCTCTTGGAACCCTGTGAGTACTGAATCTAATTTCTGCCCTATGAAAGCTATTCAGCTATTATTCAAGTAGAGCCATATTCTACTTTCATTCCATTTAGTTACCTATGCTATCTGGATTTTAGGACCTGTTCATTTGAATGGGGCTTTGTTTTTCTTAAAGAATATCAGGAATATTCTTTTTAAAGACTAGTAGGAATATTTTTAACTATTTTAAAATAATATTTTTAAAGAGGATTAGGAATATAATGAATGGTAATATACAATTAGACACCCTTAATGCATTTGTATCTCCCCTCATAAAACCCATGGGAAGTAAATAGCTTCCACTTTTACAAAATGCTATCTACTTCCCATGAGTTTTATATATTTACTCAACAGACACTTATAAAGCACTTCCTATGCTCCCAGCACAAGTATTTACAAATGTTAACTTACTTAATACTCATTTTACCCCATGAGGATGCAATGGCAGGAGGATTGAAGCAGCTTGCTCAGGATTATAGATCTCTTAATTGGCAAAGCTGGGACTTAGATGTAGGGAAGCTAGCTGAAGATCTCTCACTCCACTAAGCAAAGGGCCTTGTGAATTCACACAGTAGCTCCACTGGGAGCCTGAATTTCTATGTTTCCTTCATGAAGAGCTCTGTCAACGTACATATCTAAGTGAATCAATGTCCATATCACGTTCCTAGACTATGAGGACATTATACATGTGATTTTCTGTGTCGCCAAATGGCATGATCTCTCTGCCTTTGGCAGTTCCTAATGGGAAGGTAAATTCTGCTTCTTAGTGATAGCATTGGAAATTAATATTGTCTTGGTTGATGTTTTGTTAGATACTGCTAGTTCTGATGGAGTATCTTAGATACTTCTCCTTGATTTTCTCATCTATAAAATAGTAGGGCTGAGCAAAATCAGTTGGTAAAGTTCATATAAACTGTGAACATCTTTAGATACCTTTTGAGTTTCGAGATAATTCTGCTTTATAGATTAATAGCTATCCATCATTGGGAAAATGGGCAAATATATGTTAGATGTATACCATGGAATACTATGCAATTGCCACAAGTAATGAACTAGATGTACATATGGCAACATAGATGGATTTTGAAAACAGTTCAGTATTAAATGGAAAATAGTAATGTGTGATCTATAAAGTAATATAATTTATGTAGATAGCACAAAAAATGTCAGAATGTATTTTCACAAATATACATATATAGCCAAGAATATACATAAAATACTGAAGTGGACCCCTATGTTGAGAGTAAGGATAGGCAGTGAAGGGCAAAACTAGAAATAAAGTAGCACAAAGGAGGTTACTTTGCAGGAACTCTTGACAGTGAGCCAGGTGGTATGTTGTTATGGTGGGAAGAACACCAGCTTTGAATCCAAGTCTTGTACGCATTGATTTTATGTCTTGGGCAGGATTATTAAGGTCACCAAGTCTGAGTCTCTCTATAATGTAAAGTCCTTCTTACAAAAATTAAGTAAGAAGATAGATATATACACAGGTAGAGATACAGAGGTACTGATGGAAAGCACCTGTCCAGTCCCAGATCGTCATCTTGGAAGTTAATTCTCAGCTTCTCTTCAATGTTTTATTTGCTATAACCCGTGGCTACTTGCTCTTATGGGAGCCGTGGCTCTGATGCTCTCTGTATGTTATTGATACCAGTAACTAACCTTCCAAGCCACATGCACATCTGACAAGCTGCTTGCCTTAAATCATTCCTAACAATTCTGCATATTTATAGACTAGTCCTTTAAAGTTTTAATTTCATTATGAATGGCCTTTTTTTTTTCAGGGAGGTATTTTAAAACAAGCATTTATGTAGCAATTTGTGCTTTATAAATCATTTTCACATCTATTATTTCATTGAATCCATGTATTAATGGAAATCCTTGTCCTCCTACTTTCAATCCCAGACTTTTCCCATAACAGCATGCTACATCTCTTTTAAAGACCTTTCCTGTTTATTAACCCAGAATATAGTCCCTTTGATTTCACCAGTCACAATTAGATCGTGCTGGGATAATAAGCTAATATGATTAATTTTGCTAATGAGTCAAGATGCATGATTATGAAATTCAAGTCATTTCTTCAGAGTCCTATACAGACCTCATCATTTTAAATATTAGCAGAGCTGCTCTGCTTAAAGATGTGTTAGTATTGACAACCCGCGTGGCTTCTCTCAATTTTCTGCTTTCTGACCTGCAGAATGAGGAAGATAGACTAGATGATCTCTAAGGAACGTTTTAACTCTGTTGTTCTCTGGTTACTCAGATCCAGAAATGTTACAAAAGAGAATGTAAAATAAATTCAGGAGTTGGGAGCTGAGGCTGTTACTTCGCTATATTCTAAGGAAGTGATTATATGCAAGTGGGTACTTGTGGAATAATTTATATTGGAAGCACACTTAGAGTTAGTACAATCCTATTAAAAGCTATTAATGGAATTATTGTTCTGACAATAAGCTGTTATTAGATTCTTAGTATATTAATATTCATTGCAGCATAAGATTAATGTCGTACTAAAATGTAAGCTCTGACTCTAAAGGCCATTTCACTACGGTAAGAATGCTATGATTAAGAAGAGCATGTCAAGAAAAGGTTTTTGTTTGTTTGTTTTTAAGACTGGAGGAAAGCATGCTTGTGTGTATGATTTTTAAAACACTGAGCAAAAAATTGTTCTCTGTTTTGACCAAAAGCTTTTAATCAGCAATCTAAATTCACTCAGTGAAATCTAAACTCAGTGAGCTAGGATCTGGGCTTTTGTAATAGGTTACTTGATTAAACCAATTGAATTATAATTATTTCTGCAACTTGTTTGTTTTTTGTTGTCTTATTTCTTCGCCACTATTTTACTATTTTCAGCCTAAGTACCAATCTGTAAACGTGATGTTCTTTTATTAAAAGTAGCCTATTTTGATGCCTCAAATGTTCACTGGCACATCTCAAATATCCTTTCACTGTTGGACATTGCTACCTTGGCTATTCTTGGCAACCCTAGTCTGTCACACATGACTTCTACTGAAGCACTGTGTCATTGGATGTGGCATTCATTCAAAGCCTGGTATTTAGGGTGGTTTGGGGATAGCAGCGGGAGGTGAAGATTTGTGTTTTACAGGTCACACCATTGCTTTATCACCTGTTAGATTAGGATGGAAAAATTTCATTTATTTCTGTACCTCAACGATTATTTATTAAAAGTTATAAACACCATTGTGCTTTAAAAATTTTTTATAATACCATTTAACTGTGAGATGTTTTATATTTGATAGAGGAGTTTAATATTCTTTATCTCATTGGATTTTCATGAGAGCCCCACAAAATGAAAAGGGGATATATTACTTGCTCCATTTTACAGATGTAGAAACTAAGGCTCAGAGCCAAGCCCACACTGCTAGAAAATGACAGAGTCTCAGTGTGCCTTCTCCAAGACCCACGATCTTTTCACTGTACTACATTGCCTCTCCATAAGCACAGGGCAATTGTGAGTTTGGGGAGTGATCATTCATTAATCTATTTCTTAGCAATATTGAAATCACTGACTCAAAGGTTTTCCAAATAGGTTTATTCTTTAAAAATGCTCACAGGGATAACATTAGGAGAAATACGTAATGTAGATGATGGGGTGATGGATGCAGCAAACCACCGTGGCATGTGTATACCTATGTAACAATCCTGCACAATCTGCACATGTACCCCAGAACTTAAAGTATGATAATAATAATTTTTAAATGCTCACAAGATTATTTAACTTTTTTATTTTTTAATTTTTTTGATATGGAGTCTTGCTCTTATCACCCAGGCTGGAGTGCAATGGTGCGATCTCGGCTGACTGCAACCTCCACCTCCCGGATTCAAGCACTTCTCCTGCCATAACCTCCCGAGTAGTTGGGATTGTAGGTCCCTACCCACACCCAGCTAATTTTTGTATTTTTGGTATAGACAGGGTTTCACCATGTTGGCCAGGCTGGTCTTGAACTCCTGATCTCAGGTGATCTGCCTGCCTTGGCCTCCCAAAGTGCTAGGGTTATAGGCATGAGCCACTGTGCCCAGCCTAACTTTTTAATTTTGCATGACATTTTAGCTTTATAAGAATGGCCTCAATCTCATTTAAAAGCCTCCTATGCCAGTTCATAGACAAATTACTAGCCATGGATGTTCTCTCTGAGCTGAGTCTCCCCAGTACGATGAATGTTCATCTCTATCAGGTTGAATGGATTCTAAGTGAAGTGATTAATTTTAAAAAATCAATTAGTGAGAAGGACAAATATTTTACTCACAACAACCTTCTGTTTACAGTACTCTCCTTCATATAGAGATGGTTATGTGGCAGTCAAAGTGAAGAGGGAAGTACTTAAGTTGGGAAAACAATCCTCGAAGCATACTCACTGTTCTTTGCCCAGGAGTGGGAGGGAATTTTCTCTGAGCCAACATCTTTTCTTTCCCTGGCCCGCTGAGTAATGAATGCCCTTGACTTTTTCCTTCAGTGTGCTCATGTTCTGATTCTGAAATGAAACATGTATTACATTGACTACTTCCTGTCTTGTTCTCCTTTTCTAAGTTAGAGGATCAGAAAGTAATATATCATCAACAGAAACACACTTACCTCTACACTGAGACTTGTTCAAGTTTCCGGACTTAAGCTCTGTCAGCCTCAGGACGTTTTAGAAATGAACACAATGTCAACGTCAATGACATGGAGTTAATTAACTTAGCCTTGTTTTCTTCCGACCTTAACTCATATTTTTACAAGCTAATTGATAGCGATAGTTAAATTAGCCAAATAGCTCTAGTGGAACTAGTGAATCTTGCATTAACTGATAGCAGTTAATAGCAGTATCTTGGTTGATAGCAGTGGAATATACCCTTGCCTTCCAATGCTAGGGGGACCACAGGTCCTGATTGACGCTGTACAGTCCTCTTTTGATGTTTGCTGCCAATCCAGTCTATTTACTAACGATGTCCCTTTTATCCTCAAAATTACCCTGGTTTAGGTGGTAAATTATATAGTTACCCTATTTATTACTTCTGTTTTATGTGGATATCACTTGAAATAGACTGGTGTATTCTTATTTCCTAAATAGGCTGTAATTATTTTTGTAGTTCCTATCTTCTGATATGCTGACCAAAAAGAGATGTATATATGCATTCAGCTATATTGTAAGTAAATATTGTATTAGGTTGCTAGAGATGCCTAACGAAATACCACAAAATAATACAGACTGGGTAGCTTAAATAATAGAAATGTATTGTGTCTAGTTTTGGAGGGTACACATTTCAAACTGTGTGTGGAAGCAGGCCTGGTCTATTTCTGAGAGCTATAAGGAAAGGGTCTGTTTCAAGCCTTTGTCCTTGGCTCCTAGATGGCTATCTTCTATCTGTGTATTTACATGGCATTCTTCCTGAGTATGTTCTCCCTGTTTCCAAATTCCTTCTTTATATAAGGATACAAATCATATTGTATTAGGAACACCCTGTTAACTTAATTTTAAATTGATTATCTCTATAAAGACCAAAACATACCCTGTAAATATATACACCCACAAGGTACCCACAATTTTTTTTTAAAGACCAAATAAGGTCTCTATATCTCCAAGTAAGGTTACTTTCTGAGTTAGCAAGGATTAGGAATGAATTTGAGGGGGAGTCCATTCAAACCGTAACAATGATTAATTATTTATAAAACATACACCATGTACCAGAAAAATGTTTTACAAGAACCATACCATTTACATTTAGGAATACAGCTAAGTAGGTGCTATGAAATCCTCAGTCTACAGATGAGGGAACTACAGCTCATCGAAGGTCATTCACCCCAAAATATACAGCTACCCAAGTTGGGGCACCTGATTCTGCTCTACTAGTCCTGCCACACACAGAGGTAGAAGAGACAGGGTGCTGTGCAGTGGTGTAATTCTGGGCTTGGGTAAGGAATTTTAAAATCTCAAATATTTCTTTTATCTGGGAGTATACTTTTTATATTTATATAATTATTATATTTACTTAGACAAAGTCTTCTATCTCCCCAGTCAAGAGGAGCCAGCACTTAAGTTACACATTAAATTAAATGTGCGCTAATGTTTAAGGAGAGTGTAGGAGGAAATTGGAATCTTTGGAGTTCGGGGTTGGGTAGTAAGAAGACATAATCTCCTAAATGTGACAACAATACAGAAAGAGAGCTGCATATGCTGCTTATGTTAAAGGTGTTTCTAGGGCCTATTCTTTACCGTTGCTGCTTACACTGCTCCACAGTGTGAGCACATTGTTACAGGTTGAGTGGACAGTGGGGACCTAAAGTCTTACTTCTTGGCGTATGGGCTGAAAGTAAGGGTGAAGAGGATAGGATTAGACTACTACGTCTCTTCAGTGGTGTGGGCAGTTGGCCAGTGATCAAACCTGTCACTTTAATTCCTATGTGGGCTGTAGAAATACATGTAAATTGAAATAGTTTTCTCCTGTGGTTTAGGATAGTAATGTTGCTGTTGTCAGGGTACTCTGAGGATGCTATTTCCTGCCATGCTTATTTTCTTCATAGTGTCCTCTCATTCCTGTGGAAACAAATCCCTTCTCTAGCACTGAGAGACATTGTTCAGTGGTGAAAAGTCTTTATTTGGGCTGGCAGACTTTAGCAATACAGTGAAGAAAGGGAAATGTGAAACATGGAAATTCTTATGGTTTTGTACTGACAAGAGCACCTGAGGAAGATCACAAGATTCCGGCTGAGAGACAGATGATCTGACATCTGTTCCCATGTTTCTGCGGTGCTTTTCTGACTTACGTGGTTCTGGTTTTCCTCTGCTTTTCCAGCTGCCACCAACATTTCATAAGTTGGAGAAATGTGTATAAATGAGGAAAAGGAGCATCGCTATGATGACCTTTTCAAAACTCTGACTTTTGATTATCCAGGTGGTTCTTCTCCTGATGGAGAGGTAGAGCATGCAGACAACTTTCAGTGGAGTTTGAGAAAACATGTTTATACAGTCTTTCATAAAACTATGTGCTGATCTTGAGGGGAGGGAGAAAAGATAGCAAGTAAATCTTTTTTTGAAAGATAAAACAGCAAAGGGAAGTCCAAAAACAAAAAGTGAGGAAATTCACAATCCTCCAAGCATACAGCTTCTCTTTGAAGGAACTGGAGAGGAGCATGACTTTAACAACTGTATGTAAACGTTGAGATGAAGTACGAACATTTGACTACATCTTTACAATTTTCAAAGCATTTTCCTATATATTGTTTCTTTGATGCTTTTAAAAGCCTCGTAGGGTAGGAAGACCAGATGCTGTCATTACTTGACTGCTTTGGGGATAAGGCATGTTCGAATCTCAGCAACACTGAGTGGCAAGGAAGTAGAAGAAGTCAGTGTGAATTGGAATACAGTCTAGCATGGTATTGGACGTAACTAATCCATACAGTGCTGTCCCAACAGTACTGATCCTTGTCATGGGAACCCTATCTGGTCAACAGGCCATAGTGGTAGATGTTTTAGGTGTCAGGCAGAATCCAGAGTCAATACAGTCCTGAGTTATCAGCAAGGATGCTTGGAGAATTATGGGAAAGAGGGTTAGTTTGGGAGGGAATATGGACAGGGCCATAGCATAGTGGGCTGATTCACAGTGCCAACATCATCACAGTAGGTTGCTTGACAGATAAAACGAGACAGAAGCCTGCTCATAAACACTGAGTCACACAGTGCTTAAAGCTCATCTCTGACTCACTGGGCCCCGAATGAATACAGGGGCTACTTTCTAAGTTCCACCAGTAGACAGGTCTGAGGCTATCCACGCACATGGGCTTGGCCTACATTAGGCCAGGAATTCATGTGGTTTTAAGCCCATAAGTAGGGTTCAACTACAACTCTACTTAAAGGGGGCTGTGGAAAGAAAATTCAGGGAAAATGAGGCAGTACGTGGCAGCCATTATTCTCCCTATTTTAGAAACAGAGACATATAAGAATTACGATCACAGAAAAAGAGGAAAAGCTGGACTAAGAACAAATTTGTGGTGACTCCCAAACCAGTGCTCCTTTTTCTGCATGCTATGGAAGGGCCCAAGGCAAAGCAGAAATGTTTTATTGGTATTTTGCATATTAAGTAACAGGAACAGTTTCAGCATTAGAACGTCAGGCTCAATGGTGAAGTAGAAGATTGAAACTGAAAGAAAACTAAAATAAAGTGTGCCACAGAAATAGGACAGCCAGTGGGATGCTAAGAACTCAGAAGCTTTGTGTGTAGTGAAAACCTTTGTCCCAGTTGGTTGTTTCAATGAAATGACGTGACAGACACCCGTTTCAGATTTTCCTGGCATTTTCCTTATCTTAGCACACTGCTACTGAGATTGATGACATATATGATATTTTTGTTCTCTGTGTAGACTTTTTCCTTGTATATATTAGATCACTGTCAGATTTATTGCATACATATAAATTATTTGTACAAAGTAGAGAAGATCTAATATATGCTTCTCAAGAACTGGAAATCTTAGTAGTTATGAATTAAAGAGTGTTGACAGAATAGGGAATCAGTGACATAGGGCTAAATTCTGAGAATGTGCCTAATGTGTTGTGGGCAGAGATGTGATGGGCAGATGTGCATTCAGTATAATTATGATCATTTTATATGGGATTCTCATGCATTTTTAGATGAAGAATATGATGAGACAATTACAAGTATTTAAAACCAATAAAAAATGCTATGTGCTCAAGAACAGGTAACATGATAGATTACAAGGCATGCAATGTCTTCAGGTAATCAGAATGCCTCTGCTCCCATAGCTTTTGTTTTCTTTATGCCTTACATTTGTTCTTTATGTGTCTGCTTCCTGCATTGGAGTAAAAGCTTATCAAAGGTAGGAGTGATTGGGTCTCATTTTTTCCCTGTTATATAAAGCACACAGCACAGTATTCTGAATATGATGGAGGCCAAAAAAATGTGTGTATTTGGAATTAAGGTAAGCTGGAGAAATGGAAATAGCTACTATAGTCCTTTAATTTCACAGATGGTTGTATTCTAATCTTAAAAGAGACCAGTATTCAAAATCAGATGCTCAGAAAGAAGGAATATAATTGAGTATGTGGTAGAGAAAAAAGATGACTAAATTAGTAGTCAGAACACTACAGATCTTGTTCTAACTCTGCTGACAACTTAGTATATGATTCTGGGTGAAAGCCTCCATTATGAGCCTCTCTTATCCTTGTCTTTAAAATGAGCCCATTTAGTTCATGGTCCCTTTGGATCTATCCTACTTAACATTTTGAATCCAAAACAGAAAGCAATGTAAAAATGGCACCAAGATGTTGAGATTCTGTGAGTTCTATTGGGCATGTATGGGAGCAGGCAGAAAGAGAGGTTGCAAGTTTAGAATTACTTTCTGATTACTAAGCAATATAAATTCATTTCAGAGAATAAAGTATCACATAAAGAATATAAAATTCCATAATAATCCTACTATCCAGGGGTAACCACAATGGGCATCTGAAGGTATTTCCCTGTAGTTATTGCTCTATGTGGTGGTGAGTGGGGGCGGGGGGAGGGGAGGGGTGGACAGTGGGCAGCGTAGAGGAAGGAAGAGAAGATGGAAAGAGAGAAGAAGAAAGATTTACATTTATGGTATTGTGCTCCATAAACTGCTTGGAATCATGCATTAAGCACTTAGCATTAAATTTTGAACATTTTATGTCATTAAATATAATAGGAAAAATGATTTTAGTAGCTGAATTACATTTCATTGGTATGCATCATAAATTATTTCACCAATCTCCTGTTGCTATAATGTGATGCACATCTTTTAACATAGACCCTTACAAGTCTTGGCCTATATTTTAAGATAAATTTGTAGCACATGTACATTTTAAAGACTTGATATTTATTGCCAAGTTGCTCTGTAAGAACTGGTACAATTTATGCTGCCGCCAGTAGCACATGAGAAGATCCATCTCAATATACTGCCTGCATGGTGGTTATCTTTATTTTTTTCATAACTTTGAAAATTTGGTAAGTACAAATGTTTTATTATTTTAATTTAATTATTTTCCTGAATTATTGCTGAGATATATTATTTTCTACTATGTTAATGATCACCTTGCCTGTTTGAGGGGAGTTAATTTTTTTCTTGGTGATTTGTATAATTAAAGATAATAATTCTTTGTGTGTCATATATTGCAAATGTTTTTCCATTTTGTAATTTGCCTATTTTTAATGCTTTCTGTCATGTAGAAGCTTTACATTTTCAGGTAGCAGTATCTAGTATCTTTTTCTTTAAGTTTTCTAGTTTGGTTTCTACTTAGAAATGCCTTTCTCCAAGATTATACAGAAATGAAGCTGTTGTCTTCTCCTTTGGTGCAGGGGGTGTGGGAGAAAGAGATTAGATACCCATGCTTACTTTGTTACTGTGGAAGTCTTTATGTAAAAACATGTTTTATTGTGCTTAATCAAGTAATCATTTTCTTTATTGTCCTTGTTTTATAGACACAGTTGCAAGATGGAACATTTTAAAAGTGTTTTAATAAAAAATGTGTAAGCCTATTTTATTCTAGTTCAGTATAATCCCTCAGGCATTTAATTTTTTTTCAACACTTTTAACTATTTTATCTTCTTTTCCATAAAACGTTTAAATGTGGGACTTAGGTTGAATTTCTTTAAATTCACTTTTTTTCTTATACAAAATTTTAAATACAGATAACTTCTCTTTTCTCTTGCGTTCCAGACCCCAACTTTTAAATGGCTCCTGAACCTCTCTACTTCGATACCTTATAGGCATCTTAGAATCAGAATGTTGAAAAGTGAATTAATGATCCTCGTCCTCTATAAAAAGGAAACAATTATCTTCCATTTTCTATGTTTTCTGAATTGGTTAATAGTTTCATCATTGGCATAGCAGTACTATACCACAGTTTTAGCATCAGCTCTAAAGCCTCCCTCTTTTTCTGCCATCATATTAAATGATTTACTGAGCCCTATTCAGTTTTTTTCCTTATGAGACTTCAAAATAATATGTCACCTGTCTATTCCACTTCTGACATAATTTTAGACTTTTTCTCTTCTATTGGAAGATGGCCACAACTACCTAACGGGTCTCCTCCGCTTCTAGTGTCTCACTTTTGTAATCAATCTTCCAGCATCATTTCTCTCAAAGTGAATTCTGATGGTGGCCCAAAGTTATTGCTGGCTAGGGCTTGTCCGTGGTGGGAGTTATGGAGTTCTACAATGGGAGGAGGGTGATTCCTTCTTTCAGGAGATTCTCCTAAAGTGGTACTTTTGGTAGCTAGTTGATGGGGTATAAGGAAAAGATTTGAGATATGACAGTGGAAAGCCAGATGATAGGACATATGGAGAAGATGGACAAAGGCTATGTGCTGGTTCCCTCATCCACTAATGACATATCCTGCTTCATGTACTGTTCAAACCCCTTCATGATTGTAGAAATACAAATTTTAAAAAACTTGGTGAAACACCATCTCTACTAAAAATACAAAACTTAGCCAGGTGTGTTTGCAAGTGTCTGTAATCCCAGCTAATCGGGAGGCTGAGGCAGGAGAATTGCTTCAACCCGGGAGGCGGAGGTTGCAGTGAGCCGAGATCACGCCACTACACTCAGCCTGGGCGACAGAGCGAAAGTCCGTCTCAAAACCAAACAAAACAAAACACCTAGATTCTACTTCTTACTTGTATTGCCAAAGACAGAATAACGATAATAAAAACATAATATGTGATGGAATATATGGAGAGAGAGGCATGCTGTTAAAGTATTAAAGATGTGATTGGTATATACCTTTCCTTGGTGACTGTGACTTGGTAATACCTATCAAAATAAAAAGAAATTCACCCATTCTTTGACCTGACAGCATTTCTCCTAGGGATTTATATTATAGATACGTTTGCATACATATGTAAATAACTTTGTTGGGATGTTTAGTGTGCATGATTTTTAGCATAATAAAAAGGAAATTTTGTTTCTTCATAATAGGAGGCCAGGCAAATGAATTATGACATATCCACACATCGGAATATTACCCAGTTGATAAAATATACATATATACATAAGTAGGACATAGTGTCTAAGATATGCTGTTAAAGGAATTGAAGAAAAAATACACACACACACACACACATACATATGCTTCTGTTTTCATGAAAGACATACATACATGTATGTCTGTATGAGTCAAAATAAATTATCTACTAACTTCTTTTTCCTTACTTCCTTTTACCTTGTCACCCTTTCTCTCATTCAGCCAAAAGCTAAGGCATTTTACATTTCTTACCTGAAGGAATGAATAGTGCAGAAGATAAAAATAATCAGTTTCCTGGCCATTGTGTTTCAGAAGCCTAGGTCCTCGTAGAGAAACAGGGTAAATATAGGTGTATGAACAAATCAGTAGCATTGTGTAATGTCAGATGATCTCAGAGTGGGGCTTGTAATCAACTCAAGGCACTGTTTCCTGGACTAGGTGGGCGGGAAGGAGGGTAGAAGGGAAAACTCAGTAAAAAAAGATCTTGCAAGTTTCTTGTGAGTTTCTGTAATATGGTTAATAGGAGTTAAAAACTGATAGAGGATGTGTGTATCATTTCTAAATTAGAACTTACAGAAGATGCAAATAGAGTAGAATAGAAGAAATTATGAGTTATGTTTACGACAGAAGTTAAAAACTTAAATTCCTATAGGTAGCAGGCTAGGAATGTAAATGAATGCAATGGTCCTTTGAGGGACAATCCAACTGCAAAACTCACGCTGTGATTACCCACATCAGCCAATTTTTGCCAAGTGAGAATATAGACCCAATGTTGCCAGATCGGATTTTGTAAGAGAAGCTAGAAATCTAGTCTTCATGTGAAACTTCCCGATGTTCACATGTTGCCAACTAATTTACATTTAAAGTAAACAACAAACAAACACGAACATTTTATGTAACTACATGAAATACATTTGCAGGTCACCTTTCTGTAATTCTGGCATAGGCTGTTGGACCTGAGCTGGCATCATGGTCTTTTCCCTGAACTGTAGGAAATATGATTCATTGTTCCTCACAGCAGCACAGAAGTGGCAAAAATCCTAAGCCTCTGAATTTCCTGACGACTTAGCAAGGTTCAGGAGCATCCATCTTCTGATTCTTGCATCTGGAAGAGAGAGAGTGAGAGAGTCTGAGTGTTAGTGTGTGTGTGTGTGTGTGTGTGTGTGTGCGCGCACGCGTGTGAGAGAGAGAGAGAGAGAGGAGAGAGAGAGAGATTGAGAGAGAATATCTGGGATCAGAAGTAAACAACAGCAAACCAGGCACCAGCAGGAGCAGGAAGAAAGGACTGAAAATGAGATGTCCTTGAAGAATTTTTGTTGACTACCGGAGTTTATAGTAACACAGACCAAATCCCCTCATTGTCCTCTTTCTTGAAGACTTGAGACCAGGTAAATTTAAATCCCAGGAACTTGAATGCTATATTAGTCCTTTCTCATGCCGAAGAAAGACATACCCAAGACAGGGCAACTTATAAAGGAAAGTGGGTTAATTGACTCACAGATCTGCATGGCTGGAAGGGCCTCAGAAAACTTATAATCATGGCAGAATGGGAAGCAAACTCATCCTTCTTCACATGGCAGCAGGAGAGAAAAGTGCAGAGTGAAGAAGGAAAGTCCTCTTGTAAGATCATCAGATCTCATGAGCACTTACTATCATAAGAACAGCATGCAGAAATGGCTTCCATGATCTAATCACCTCCCATGAGGTCCCTCCCCCAACACGTGGGGATTACAATTTGGATACAATTCAAGATGAGGTTGGGATGGGGACACAGAGCCAGATCATATCAGATGCTATCTAGAAAGACTCTCTTTGTGTGTGTGTGTGTGTGTGTGTGTGTGTATGTGTGTGTGTCTATATGTATGTTAGGAAATTGTTTAGGTGAGACAAGATTGCCTCTCCCTGATGGAGTAGAGGCTAACGTGAAAATTAAGTACAGGTATGGAAGAACTACAATTTGGTATTTTGAAGAACTGTCTGTAGACTGAGATTTGAACCCACTAAGTATGTACATGCATAAAATAGCCATAGAAACAGTATACTAGAAACTATCAACAGTGATTTGGAGATGAGAAATTAGGAATTGAGCACTTTTATTTAATGGAGATTTAAATGATGTGATTTTTTTCCACCATATAAACCTAATATTTAAAATAATAAATAAATGAGCCTACTTCTTTTAGACCAGTTTTTTCCAGCTATGTAAATCCACCCTGTGCTTTAGCCTTATTAAATTACTTCCTTTTTTCTCCCCATCTCATTTTCTTCTTCACGTGCTTTTGCTTTTGCAACCTGTACCTCCCACATTTTAAAGGTCATTCTACCCTTAACCGGGAAACTCTGACTTATCTTCCAGAGTCCAGCTCAGCAGTCACCTTCTTTTTGGATTTTCCCTAACTTCTCTCAGTATCCAAACAAAACACTTGCTCTCTAAAATGTATACCATTGGTTCATACTGTAAATTATATATGTACCGATTCGCCATATGGTTACTGGAATACATGCCTGTCTCTTTCACTTGTCTATGAATTTTCTGAGCATTAAGACATTACTACACCTTTAATTCCATAAGAGAGATGATAAAGATCTTGGTTCTAGGGTTTACTGTGGTATTCTAGGCCAGTGTTTCCTAAACAGCTACCCATTATTGTCCTCTAGGCGGCTTTAAGAAATTCTGATGTCCAGGCTGTTACCCAGGGCAGTCAAGTTAGAATCAATAGAAGTTGAAACCAGTCATCAGTATTTTTCTTACAACTCCACAGTGATTCTAATCTGCAAGCAAGTTTGAAAGTCAGTATTCCAAAGATTTTAAAATCTGATTGGACACCGCAAAGCATTGTGGAGAACACGCCTTGATTCCTGTTGCTTTTGTGCAGTTTCTTGCTTCATTTATTTGCCTTTAAGGCTCTTTGGAGTCTTGAACTAGCCGACAACTCTGAGCCCAGTTGCTATCTAAAAACTGGGGTTAATATTTGTTTTGCTTGTTTTACAGGAATGTCCTGAGGATTCAATGAGATGATACAGGACAAAATGCTTTGTGACCTCTAAAGTACTGTGAAAGTATTTGTTCTTACTCTTACCAGACCCATATTTTCTTTCAGTACATACTTTATTTCTCTCTTGTAAATGACTTTGCTTCCAAAGATTGTAAAATTTATTTCCAGGATTACTTAAGACTGTCCTGCTTTTTCAATTGACTTTGTTCTGTTGCTCTTCCTCTTGAACATCTACAGCTACTGCTTCTACCTTCTGTCTTAGTGAATGAGCTTTGCATTGATCCAAAACATAGACTGTTGAAAACTCTTTTTTACACATTGTGAGAAAAATCTTTCCTAGGTATTAAGATCATTCATAAAACCTCAAAAGAACTTGCAGGGTTTGTGTGTGTGTGTGTGTGTGTGTACGCGTGTGCGCGCGCAACACATTTTTTCTTTACCTTTGAAAAACTGCTGCAGTGTCTGATGAGATATCATCTTTGCTAAGTTCCCCATCAATTTGCATGACAGATACTTCATAGAATAATTTCAGTCCAGTGCTGATCACTGAGTCATTGTCACTTTGATTTGGTATCTTTCTTTTGACATATATACACTAGAGTGACATTTCAAATGGAATGAACGCTATTCTGGGCAAGGGAACCAAGTAATACATTTCTCATACCTTTGCCAACTTTGAGCTTTCTCAAGGTAGCATACCCTCAAATTCAAACATATGGGCAGTATAATTTTATATTCTCCAACAATGTATTGTTTATACTCACATCTTTATATTTTCTTTTTTCTTTTTTGGACTTCAGAGGAAATATAAGTATAGTTGAGGGCTCTCTAGTCCTCCAGGTCATATGTATAGTAAATATTTGTAGTCACTGTCTTGAGCCAATTTTTTTAAAGCTAAAACTGGTTAGATGTAAATTGCCATCAGGGTACAATGTCCTTTAGAAAATAAGCATGGTAGCTCCAGAAGGTGCATTATAACACTGTGATGCTTGTAGCAAGGATCCCAGAGGTAGGAGACCAGGGATAGAACACAAATTCAGCCATGCTTGCTTCACAGGTTGGATCAAGTTAAAACTTTCTGTGCCTCAGTTTTTTCATCTGTAAAAGGGTATTACTACCAGATGTCCAAATCACACTGAGCAGTTTTATGAAGAAAATTAAATCTCTGGAAATGACATTATAATGTATTAATACATGTTTGAATAGAACTTTTCAGGCTATAGACGGAGTCCTTACAGACAACTTTATATCTTGACTTAGTATGGTTTAGTGAGTCAGGCATGGTAACACTGTGAGCAAACTAAAAGTCAGAAAGATCATATGGCTAGTCATTGATAGAGCCAGAATTTGAGCCTCTTCCTAACCAAGACCCTTGTACTTTATACTATACCTTGTTGCAAGAAAGTATGTGTGCGTGTGTGTGTGCATGTATGCACATGTAAGCATGTGAGTATGTCTCTGTACATAGCCGTATGTGTATGTGTTAGTGTGCATGTGCACATGTCTTTACATGGGCACTACATGTCTTTATGCATGTGGAATGTGTGTCATGGTCGCCTACATGCTTGTATGTAATATGTGCATGTTTATGTGAGTATACTCACATGTTTGCTTCTGTGTGTGTGTGTGTGTGTGTGTGTGTGTGTGTGTGTCTTTGGTGGAAGTAGGAGGGAGAAAATAAATGATTCCAAGTTAGTACAACTCTTTGATAAATTTTTCTATATATCTTATGATCTGAACATTAAAGTGGTATCAATGGGCAAAAGTTACTAAAATGTTTCATAGACTCAGTGGATGACTTCTCTGGCACTAGGTGCTCCATTTTAAAAAAAACAACCTATTTAAAAGTTATAAGGTCAAATATCATGCTTGGGCAGCACAGCAAGACCCCATCTCTACAAAAACTTAAAAAAAAAATTAGCCAGGTATAGTGTCATGCAACTGTGGTTCTAGCTACCTGGGAGGCTGAAGTGGGAAGATTGCCTGAGCCCAGGAGTTCAAGGCTGCAGTGAGTTACGATAGTGTCACTGTGCTCCAGCCTGGTTAACAAAGTAAAACCCTGTCTCAAAATAAAAATAATGTTGAATACCAGATCTGGAAGAAAAATTGGAGATCCTGTTGACACGTATGCCAGAATTGCATGAGAATCTTGTTAAAACTAAAAAATCTGGAATTCTCTCCAGCCTGACTAAATAGTAATCCCTGGGAGTGGGACTCACAGGTATGTATTTTGGGAAAGGTCCAGAGAAGAAAGTGATGCACACTCATGAGTCAGATCTTTTATGGAGAATATTTGTCATAAAAGAACTAGATAATGTCCTTTGCAGGGGCATGGATGGAGCAGGAGGCTGTTATCCTCAGCAAATTAATTCAGAAGCATAAAACCAAATACCACATTTTCTCATTTATATATGTGAGATAAACATTGGGTACTCATAGACATAAAGATGACAAAAGTAGACACTGGGGACTACTAGAGGGGTTATGGGGGGGTTTGTATATGGGTCAAAAACTAACTTTTGGTTACTATGCTCAGCACCTGGGTGACAGGATCAATCATACTCGAATCCTCAGCATCACACAGTGTATCAATGCTGCATTTATACCCCTTGAATCTGAATATAATGTGAAATAATTTTTAGAAATCTTAATGGATCAAAGTCCTGAGTATAAGAGCTTAAACTATAAAACTCCCAGTTGAATCATAAACCTAAACATTTATGACTTGGATTAGCCATTGTTTTCTTAGATGAGACCCCAAAAGCACAAGCAACAAAATAAAAATAGTTAATTACATTTAATTTTAATAATGAATTTGCAATCCTAAAATTCCTATGAAACCATGAAAACCCCTGAGTACCTAAGGCAATCTTTTATCAAATGGAACAAAGCTGTATGCATCACACCAACTGATTTCAAACTATATTATAAAAGTATAGTAATATGAACAAAATGGCACTGGGACTAAAGTTGATACATCAACCAATGGAACAGAATAGAGAACCCAGAAACACACCCATTCATTTAGAGCCATCTGATCTTTGATGAGGTGTCAAGAGCACATGATGGGGAAAAGACAGTCTCAATAAAAGATGTTGTGAGAACTGGTTATAGACATGTCTAGTAATGAATTTAGACTCTTATCTCACACTATACCTGAAAATCCTTAATGAATGGATTAAAGATTTAACCATGAGACCTGAAAGTGTGAAATTACTAGAAGAAATCATAGGAAAAAAGTTATGCAGCATTGGTCTGGGCAATAAGCTTTTTGATTAGACCACAAAAGCTTAGGCAAAAAAAGTATTCTTTAGTTTGATATGAACCCACAAAGCAAGATTCCACAGAGCAAACAAACCATTTAACAGAGTGAAGAGCCAACCTACCGAATGGAAGAAAATATATTGTCGGCCATACATCTGATAAGTGGTGAGTATCCAAAACACCTAAAGAACTCAATGCAATAGTGAGGAAACAAATAACATGATTAACAAATAGGCAAAGGACCTGAGAAACACATTTTTCGAAAGATATAAAATGGAATCGTATTCAGTCACAAAAAGGACTGATGCAACAACTTGAATGAATCCCCGATAACATGCTAAGTGAAAGAACTCAGATACAAAACATCACCTGTTATATAATTCAACTTTAATAAAATTTTCACAAAAAGCAAATCTTTAGGGATAAAGTAAAAAGTATACTTGTGTGTGCCAGGATCTGAAGGAGTTGGGAATTGAGAATGACTACTGATGAGTATTGGCTATATTTTGGGGGTGACGAAAATGATCTCAAATTAGATAGTGGTGATACTTGTACCACTGTATGAATGTGCTAAAAAACGCTCAATTATGTACTTTAAGTGAGCGAATTTTATGGGAGGTAAATTATATCTCCGTAAAAATAAAGCACATGAAGAGATCATTGACAGGTAGAGCAGTATATAAACATGTGAAATGGTACTAAGCGCTATGCAGAATAAAAATGTGAATTTTAAAAAAATCATTTCTATCTATCAGAATAGAACAATACAAAGAAGCTCAACATTTCACTGTATTGTTGGAGGTGTAGGAAAAATGACATTATTATTTCCTCCTGGTGAAACGTATATTGATGCAACCACTTTGGAGGGCAATTTGTCAGTATCTATCACAATTTTACTGCATATAAATTTGTGTATATATACAAAGCAGTATGTTCAATGTTATTCACTGCAATGGTTAGCAAGGAAAGAGAAAGTAATGGAATGCCTTGTTGGTAGGAAATTTGACAATAATAAATGGACTAAATGTTAGTCTGCTTTTATTAGCATCACATGCATCTAATTCTAAATTAAGCCAGTGTTAAAATACCACCTGTCAAGGTTTCCTCATTCTTCCCACTGTCCCATCTTATGTTTGATATGCTACTGCACTGTAGCATTGTTTATAATAGCAAAAGAGTAGAAGCAACTTAATTGTCCACAGAGTACATTAAAAGGAGACATGTCAAATAAATGACAATATATCCATATAATGTAATATTACGCAACTATTAATATGAGTCCAATGATTTATAATATGAAGATATATTTTAAATGAGAAAATTCAAGGTAAAAACTATGTGCATAGTGTGCTTCAGTATATGAGTAATTGCACAGAAAAGTCCAGGAAGGTGCAGAAGAAACTTACTAGTTGCCCCTGTGGAGTCGAATTAGGAGAGTTACAGTCTGGAGGGTGGGAAGAAGACTGAGCTTTTACTGTACACCCTTTACAAATTAGTTGGATTGTGTATCGTGTTCAAATATTAAGCAGGCTTTAAAAAATCATGTACATATTTGGATATTTTTAAAATTAAAATGTGTATGTTTAGGAAAAACCCTTGTCCTGCATGACGTCTTTACATTACTAAAGTGATTGTATTTGGCTGAATATAGGAAAACCCCCCCCCACCTGCAAAACAAAAATCATGGCACTTAATGGCTTTAGTTTTTCCTTCATATAATAAAGAATATAGAGATAGGCATTCCAGACTTAGCGAAGCTTTTTTGGAAACCGTGTTACTTCTTTGTTCTCTGCTGTCTCTAACAAATGAATATGGGAATGATTCAAAAAGGAAAAATTTCTTGGATTTTAGAAAATATAAGGTGATTACATAGCTTACCATCCAAAGTGATTGGTGGATAGCATAAGGATTTCTTATTAATCTTCCTACTAGGAGAAATATAGTAAGCATTTTCAAATGAATGAGTAATATATATTTTATAGTAATCTATAATTGAAGTATTTATAAATACAAGTTATAACTTATTATAATTTATATTTATGAATCTTTCATAAAGTTTCATCCATCATTTTACAGATATTTGAATTTCAGGAATGAAACCAACATTCCAGTGAAGACATTCATGTATCAGTTTTCTATTTGATCTTCAATTACAACCAGAAGAGGAGGAACCTTGGGTCTTCTTTTTCTTGGTAGCCACCTTTTCAGGCTGGATAGTAAGAGTATATGGCAAACTTGCTACTTTTAAATAGTCCTGAAGAAGCCTCAGGGTTGCAAGTGCATCACCAGAGGTAGGCCTGACAAGTCACCACCACAGTCCTTTCTGGAGATCAAAATAGCAAGTTCCATAAGTCAAAGGATATGAAGCAATAAATAGACACACTTTCGTTTTTCTTACCTGGGTTGAGCATTTTACCTTTTCTATATGCTCAGCATTGTACCTAACCAATATGTAAACACACTTCATTTAGCAACACATACTGTATTTGAAACATTTCTCTGAAGAGAAGTGTATATTAAAATAATCATCACTGATTTTAATTGAAAAAGTAACCTCCATGCTGAAAATGCCTAATCTTTATTTGATGACAACAAGTTGGCTAAGTGTTGGGAATCAGTCTGCAAAGCTCTTTTGAACAGATTTTCTGCTACTATAAGGAAGAGTGGATATAAAGTGAGTATTGAAAACAAACAGTGGCAATGCATACATCTCTCCTTTACAATTTAACAAGGTAACACATATTTATAATCCATACCTTGATATAAATTTCTCAAAATAAAAAAATATACAAATGAAATCATTTGAATATAAATTTAACAGATTATTTATTTGGTAAAAAGCTCTGTGATGCCAGAAATGAATCTACTTTTTAATTCTCTATCCTTGCTATCTGGCCTAGTGGTTGGCATATAGCAGTCAGGGTTCAATAAATATATATTAGTTGAATGAATAAATAACCCAAACTTGGAAGGTAAAAACATCAGATCTTACTAATATATTATATATGTTGACTTCCATATAAAGAGCAAATCATGTTTATCATCAGTAAACAACTGATTGCTTCTTAGTGCTTGGTTCATTTATCTGTCTTGGCAGAGGAACGCTCTTTATTGTACCTCAGACATTCTGCAAGACAATCCAAGACATTTTTCAGTTTCTTTCTTTTTTTTTAAATTGATGCATAATCATTGTACATATCTGTGGATCACAGTGTGACATTTCCATACCTGTATACAATGCACAATGATCAAATCAGGATAATTAGCATATCCATCACCTCAAAAAATTAGTATTTACTTCTTCCTGTTGAGAACATTCAAAATTCTGTCTTCTAGCTATTTGAAAATACAGAGTAAATTATTGTTAACTGTAATCACCCTACAGGGCTATAGAATCCCAGCAATTATTCTTTCTATTTACCTATAATTTTGTAGCTATTAACCAACTTCTCCTTTCCCTTTCCTTCCGTCTACCCTTCCCAGCCTAGAGTAACCACTATTCTACTATCTACCTCTATGTGATCAACTTTTTAGCTTCTACATATGAGTGGGACCTCACCATATTATATTTCTGTGCCTGACTTATTTCACTTAGCATAATATCCTCCAGGCTCATCCATGTTGCTGCAAATGACAGAATCTTATTCTTTTTGTGGCAAAATAGTATTCTGTTGTGCATAAACACCATGTTTCATTTATCCATGTGTCCACTGATGGACACTTATGTTAATTCCATATCTTGACTATTCTGAATAGTGCTGTAATAAACATGGGGGTGCGGTGATCCTTTCAGTCACTGATTTCCTTTCTTTTGAATAAATACCCAGTAGTGAGATTGCAGGATTGTATAGTTTGCTTATTCCTAGTTTTTGAGAAACCTCTATATTGTTTTCCATAATGGCTATTTCTTTTCTTCATTTTATATATGTAAAAAATCACTGAGTCTTCTAATTGCACTTTAGAAAAATCTTTATTGTATAACACCTTCTGTCCATCCTGTTTGCAACTGCCTTATTCCAAACCATTATAATTTTACACCTAAATATATATTTGAAAATGTAAATAAATGAATAAACAGCATTCTAGGCAGTCTCTCTGCCTACAGGATCTCTCTTATTTTATTTTATTTTATTTTTTTGAGATGGAGTCTCACTCTGTTACCAGGCTGGAGTGCAGTGGCACGATCTCGGCTCACTGCAACCTCCGCCACCCAGGTTCAAGGGATTCTCCTGCCTCAGCCTCCTGAGTAGCTGGGATTACAGGCACGTGCCACCACACCTGGCTAATTTTGATATTTTTAGTAGAGCCAGGGTTTCACCATATTGGCCAGGATGGTCTCTATCTCTTGACCTCATGATCCGTCCGCCTTGGGCTCTGAAAGTGCTGGGAATACAGGCGTGAGCCACTGAGCCCGGCCCAGGCTCTCTTTATTCTAATTTATAATCAATGAAGCAGATAATTATGTTGATGTTTGGATAAATTATTTTCAATAGATGCAGATTTTTCCCAAATAAAATTCTAATGTGTTATCATTAGTAATCATTTTCCAATAGTCTACCTCTAAATTTCCTTTCTTATGACAGTTCTTGTTTGTTCTTTCTAGTCTTCTTTCTTATCTTTGAATATGTCATCAATATGACATATCATCAACTTTCTAGTATTCTTGTCTTTAAATGGTCTATGAATAGCATGTGTCAGGACTCTTTGCTGTCTAGAGTCCTTATACATGCTGTTTCATCTTGTTTTTTTTTTTTTTTGAGGTGGAGTCTTGTTCTTTCACTCAGGCTAGAGGACACTAGCAGGATCTCAGCTCACTGCAACTTCCGCCTTCTGGGTTCAAGCCATTCTTCTGCCTCAGCCTCCCGATTACCTGGGATTACAGGTACCTGCCACCATGCCCAGCAAATGTTTGTATTTTTGGTAGAGACAAGGTTTCCCCATGTTGGCCAGGCTGGTCTTGAACTCCTGACCTCAGACGTCAGGTGATCCGCTTGTCTCGGTATTTCATCTTCTTTATTCATTCTTCTCCTCCATCCTTCACCTGGCTATTACTTACTATTAAGTCCTCAGCTTTTAAAAATAATTATTCTGTTAAGTCTTCTTTTAAGCCTCCCAGACTAGATCAGACCATCCTGCTATGTAATCACATAATTCCCTGTACTTCTCCTTCTTAATACTAATAACTATTTTAATTACTTTTTTAGTGTCTGTCTTGTTCGACAAATTATAAGGACTGAGGCCACATCTGTCTTGTACATCTCGTTGCCCCATACAAAATGCAATTGTTACATAGTAGGGACTCAAAAATACTTGTTGAATGAAAGACTATTAACTGATATATTAATACATCATGCACTGCCACGATTTGATACCTTTTTATACGTTATCCATTCCACCTAAAATGTCATTGCCCAATTTTCCACGGAAATTTGTAATCCTAAGAGTAGTCATTGTGCCCTATAGTGGGCCAGTAACTGTGCTATATTTTGGGGATATAAAGACATGAAAGATATAGATTCTCACATGAAGAAAGCACAAGGTCTAATTAAGAGATACAGGCAGATAAAGAAATAATATAATACTTTGTTATTACTGTATTAACAGAATTTTCTAATTTTCTATAAAACATAATGGGAGCACAAAAGAAGGATTATGTAATTATGAACTACACTGGTTGGGGTGGAGTGACGGAGAAAATTCAAGGAAAGGGTAACAGAAGAAGTTATGCTTGTTTTGATTCTTAGGGGATCATTAGGTATTCACCAGGAGGATAGGTCAAAGAAAGAGCAGTCTGTCTCAAAGAAATATCCAGTATGATGGTGTCACAGGTTGGATTTTCTTGGAAGCAGACTCTGAGTCGGAGTTCAGTGTGAAGGTTACTTACTAAGGAGTTCCATACTTGGGTTCAATACTTATGGAAGGAAGGAGAAAGAAGAAGACCCAGTCAGAGGAAGAATTCTGGTTGTGATACACATCTAGGAGGACATGCAAGGAGCTCTGAAGATGGAATGGCCTTGCAGAGTTGTAAGTTGACACTCTTGGGCCAAAGTGTCCAGATCTTTATGTGTCTGCATCGGTCATTAGATGTGAGTTTCATCTAGGAAGGGATGTGACCATGAACAAAGCAGCTCTCTGCAGCTGAGGCAGTCCTTGAAGGGGCTGCCAGTTGAAGATTGTCCTGGCAGCTGGGGCAGTAAGGCCTTCCTTGAGCAGGATCTGGGTGGTGCATCATAGATGGCAAGGGAGAGTAAAATGGCTTTCCAGGGCCGGGCGCTGTGGCTCATGCCTGTAATCCCAGCACTTTGGGAGGCTGAGGCGGGCAGATCACCTGAGGTCAGGATTTCAAGACCAGCCTGGCCAGCAAGGCAAAATCCTGGCTCTACTAAAAATAGAAAAATTAGCCGGCTTGATGGTGGGTACCTGTAATCCCAGTTACACAGTAGACTAAGGTGGAAGAAACCCTTGAATCCGGGAGGCGGAGGTTGCAGTGAGCCGATATTGTGCCATTGCACTCTAGCCTGGGTGACAGAGTGAGACTCCATCTCAAAAAAAAAATAGCTTTCCAAGTTTAGAAACCAGCATCATATATATATATATATATATATATATATATGTACATATGCACACATACATATGTGTGTGTATATATATGTATATACACATGTATATTCACATATATATATAGTTTGGAGCATAACGTGCTGGTATTAGGCTGAAGGCAAGAGATAATGCTAGTGAGACAAGTAGAAAAACAGACACTAGTGATATCCTTTGCAGTTTGGACAAGTAGAGAGACAAGCAAGTGTAAATCTGCAAAATAGGATTGAGTTTCTCATTTGTTAGGAAAAGGAAGGGAATTTCAGAAAAAGGTGATGGCATTAGACTAGTAGCAATGGGGATGGAGGAGGAGAAGGAATGGAATAGAGACATTCTAAATGGGTAAAAATGAAGGGATATGGTGAATAATTGAATATGTGTATTGGGAAGCTTGATAATGAGAAGGAATGAATGAGCAAGATGCACGGTTTAAAACTAGGAATATTAGGTAGATGATGAAAAAAAGAACAAATCCGAGTAGGGAGCGAAGGTTATGATGAGCTTAGTTTTGAACAGGTGGATATGGAGGTACCTGTGGAACATTCAGGGAAGTCATTAAGTAGGCAGATGAATATGAGGCCTAGAAACTTAGGAGATTTGAAGAAACAAATTTAAGATCCTTAGCATATAGAATGATAACTGATGCTATGGTACTATAGGAGAAAGAAGATTTTAGAGTTGAGGACTTGAAGAGAAGAATTCCAACTTCTCAGACGATGGCAGGACTAAATCTGTTACTGTGGTTGCCTTGACCTACTTAGTTTCCTATGTGACTAGACCCAGAAACAACTTATTGTCAAGAGACCTATAAGCCTTGCCGGTTGGCATCGTCAATAAGAACTTGCAGGGATGCTTAAGGCCCGTGGAAGACTGCCTCTTTCGAAAAGAATGTGATTTCATTTGACCCTGACAAACACAAGCAGGTAGTCAGAATATGAATTTATGTCCCACTTTACAAAGTAGGAAATTGCTCCTTATAAAGAAAAACTTTTTCTTCTCTAGCATATGAAAAAAAAAGCCCAACACTGACATCTCGTTCTTCTGACTTTTGTACATGATTTTATTGGTACTTAAGAAGATAAACATAATTCACAATTAGAGATTCAATGCTGTATCCAAATTTGAAGCAGTCTGAAGTATGTCAGATGTAAATGGGAATGATCATGTATGATTTTTCTATAGTTTGAAATTCACTCCAGTGGAATTTCCCAGCAAATGATGCTCCCAAGGCTGCTTTAAAATCCTGTGAGTGCAATGCCCAAGGTCAATAAGTGGTGAAACAGAAACATTGTACTTTGCTAACTTGTATATACTTGCCCTTCCAATTTCTCAGCATTTTCACTGCTGTGATTTCCAGTAATTGTAGAAAGAAACACCACATAGTTTCACACTGAATGCAATTAATGATTTGATGAAACTTGGATTCATTAACTTTTTTAGAGTTTTACAAAATCACCTTGCTGAAGCCTGCGGAGTGTGCCCTAATGACCCATGAACAAGCCGCACATACAGTCTTAAAATTCTACAATGAGCTTTTAAAACAAACTCTGTAGTAAATGCAGTGGCTAAGCTAAAGTATGTCATCTTGCTGTCTTTTAAAAGCCTTTTAATTTTTTAATGGAAAGTACAATTTAGTTGACAGTCACCTCTTTGCTGTTGCACTGCAGTAAAGTAAATTTAAAGGCATAGGGTAGAATGAACTATGAAAAGAATGTCTTTATGCAGAAAAGTGTAAATTATAAAATGTAAGGAACACACAGTATTGATAATTTGATTCTGAATACTGGTGAAGATGTTTCATCATTGACATTTTTTCATTACCATTACAAGGTGTTGGTAACAAAGAAAAAGTAATTAAGTAGGAAAAGCAGCTCAGGGAAAATGGAAATAGATTAATGGAAAAAGACATCAAAAAGAGATCTATAAAGACCAAATAAGGTCATACAAACTTTTCTATGTTGGAATTGATACCTGATTGGTATTAGAAAAATGGGTAAGAACAGCAGCTAAATTATGTAAGCCCAATTGATCTATTGATGCAGACTAAAGGAGATGCCAAAACAGCCTATAGCAAAAGTTTTGGAAAGTAGGCTGAATGTCAGAAGAGTCAGTCATTAGAACTCATGAGGGTGAGTGTCAATATCAAGCTGGTGCTACCAGGGGCAGGTGGTAATGGGGTGTGGTCACAAAAAGATACGAACTCATTATAAGAGCCAGCATACAAGGCTGCAGTGGGAGTTGTTATTAATATTAAGGTTTATTTCATATTTAGCTGGTAAGTGATATCTGATGCTTGATATTTAGCTGGTAGCTTATATACCCTAAGTAGGAATGGGTTGAGGGTGGAGAACAAGTGTTTCTCTATCTGGAAACTGGAAGAACTTAGCCAGAGCTGATAGTCATATTCCGAATCATTTTCTAACATGGCCTCACAGCAGCATTTGCAACTGCGGATCATTACTTTATTCTTGAAATGTCCCCTTTATTAGTTTTTATTACACCATACTTTCTTGTTTGTCCCCTTACCGTTATAGCTGCTCCTCCTCACTTCCACCGTTTCAGTTCTGAATGCTAACAGCCCTCAAGGTTCAGTAATAAGCTTTTTCTTTTCTATACTTATCCTCAGTGCTAGCCTCATGGATTTAATATCATCAACAGATATTTAATTTCCAAAGATCTCTATCATTATCAATGCATCTTCAATTTAAATCTGTCTTGAACTTTAATCTTCGGGCATTTGGTTTGCTAACTTGAGTAATATATCAATTCTTTTTAGAGGAAAAAAATTCATATAGATGCCCAAGTGCTATAACTTTTATTGTTTGTCTATTATAAGATATTTTAAAGATATAAATCCTATATGTGTGTATATTTGCATGCTTTTTGTAGTGAATGCAAACAAAAAATTCCAATTGAATATAATGAAAACTACAGTCACAGCATGATGCAACAGATAATTAAAAAAAAGAAAACTCAGTTTTTTCACTGTGGATATGGGGCTGACTGCTAAAGGCCAGATCCTTTTGAATTCATCATGCCTACACTGTGTGCCCTATGATGACTCAATTCCGCTACATTTCTCTTTTTAAATCATGATGAAACTTTTTTATATATACATAATGAACTGCTACAACATCACTTGGCTTTCACTTGGCTTGAATGTGTCATTTATCATTTAATTACTTTCACTAAATGATCTCAAAAATGGTTATATATTTCTATAGTTTGCCATCACAGTAAAAACAGAAAACTGAAAGAATTAAAGATTTCTGCAAATGTCTGTGGATGCCATTTTGTGTTAAGAGTACTTCACTTTGATGTCCTGTGGTCAACTAAAACTGGGAAGGTCTAAACTAAACTCATCACTTTCTTCAGCCTCAACAATCTGCTTTTTTCTGTGTTGTGTATCTGAGCAGTTACTACCGTCTGATCTATCTGATTATGCAAGTAAGAAAACCAGAATTCATCCTTGATTTCTTCCTTGTCTCTATGATCTCATTTTTTAATTATTAATTGTTATTATTATTTTGAGACAGAATCTTGCTCTGTCACCAAGGCTGGAGTGTAGTGGTGTGATCTTGGCTTGCTACAACCTCTGCCTCTTGGGTTTAAGTGATTCTCCTGCCTCAGCCTCCTGAGTAGCTGGGACTACAGTCATATGCCACCATGCCAGGCTAATTTTTGTATGTTTGTAGAGATGGTGTTTTGCCGTGTTGGCCAGGTCGGTCTTGAACTCCTGACCTCAAGTGATCAGTCCTCCTAGACCTCCCACAGTGCCAGGGTTACAGGTGTGAATCACTGCACCCAGCACTATGTAATCTATAATCAATAAAATATCAAGTTTTGCTGAGTTTGCATTCCAAATGTCTCTAAAAATTATCTGACTGCTTCTGCCACATTTCATGCCATCAATATCTCTAATCTTACAATAACTACCTTCTGCCTGGTTTCCTTGTTTGTAGAAAAACTATGGTGGGAAATTTGGGTCTTGAACCCAGATCTTCATCGAAATTGATAGACTAGTTGGGGAACTTACTTTTAAAACATATTTTTAGTTGACATAATAGTTGCACATATTTATAGGGTACAAATTGATATTCCCATACATGTAAACAATGTATAATGATCAAATCAGTGTAATTAGCATATTCATCACCTCAAACATTTGTTTCTTCATGCTGGAAACATTCAAAATCCTCTCTTCTAGCCATTAAAAATATGCAATTAATTATTATTAACTATGGTCACCCTCTATTGCTATAGAACACTGGAACTTATTCTATCTATCTGTAATTTTTTTATCTTTTAACCTTTATACCTATTTTAGTCTGTTTTCATGCTGCTGATAAACACATCAGAGCCTGGGCAATTTACAAAAGAAAGAGGTTTAATGGACTTAGAGTTCCACATGGCTAGGAGGCCTCATGATCATGGCAGTAGGCAAGAAGGAGCAAGCCACATTTTATATGGATGGCACCAGGCAAAGAGAGAGAGCTTGTGCAGGGTAACTCCTTTTTATAAAACCATCAGATCTTGTGAGACTCACTATTGTGAGAACAGCACAGGAAAGATTTGCCCCCATGATTCAATTACTTCCCACCAGGTCCCTCCCACAACACATGGGAATTCAAGATGAGATTTGGGTGGGGACACAGCAAAACCTTATCACCTACCTCCTCCCTACCTTTCCCATTTTCTAGCATCGATTATTTTATTCTCTACAGGCATACTTCAGAGATACTGGAGGTTTTGCTCCAGATCACTGCAATAAAGTAAGTCACTCTTACTTTTTGGTTTTCCAGTAAATATGAAAGTTATATTTCTACTATACTGTAGTCTATTGAGTGTGCAATAGCATTGTATCTAAAAAGTGTATGAACCTTTATTTTAAAATACTTTATTGCTACAAAAAGATAATAACCATCTAAGCCTTCAGTGAGTTGTAATCTTTTGGCTGGTGAAAGGTTTTGCCTTGATAACGGTGGCTAATGATTGACTGATTGGTATAGCAGCTGATGAAGGTTGGGGTGGCTGTGGCAATTACTTAAAATAAGACAACAATGAAGTTTGTCACATGGATGGATTCTTTCTTTCATAAAATATTTCTCCATAGAATGCAATGGAGTTTGATAGCATTTTGCCCACAGTAGAACATTTTTTCAAAATTAGACTCAGTCCTCTCAAACCCTGCCACTGTTTTATCAACTAAGTTAATGGAATATTCTAAATCCTTTTTTTGTCATTAAGACAATCATTACAGAATCCTCAACAGGAACAGATTTCATTTCAAGAAACCAATTTCTTTGCTCATCTGTAGAAGCAACACATCATCCCTTCAAGTTTTATCATGAAACTATAGCAATTCAGTCACATCTTCAGGCTCCACTTCTAATTCTAGTTCTCTTGCTATTTCCACCACATCTGCAGTACTTCCTCCATGGAAGTCCTGACTCTCCCAAAGTCATTCCTAAGGATTACAATCACTTCTTCCAAACTCTGCTCAATGTTGATATTTTGACCTCTTTCCATGAATCACAAATGTTCTTAATGGCATTGAGAATTGTGAATACATTCCAGAAGATTTTCAATTTGCTTAGCTCAGATCCATTAAAGGAATCACTATCTATGTCAGCTTTTGAAACACATTTCCTAAAGATGGATTGAAAGTTGTAATTGCTTCTTGATCCATGGGCTGCAGAACAAATGTTATGTTAGCAGGCACGAAAACAACATTCATCTCCATCAGAACTCTTGAGTGACTAGATTCCTTGTCAATGAGCAGTAATATTTTGAAAGGAATCTTTTTTTCTGAGGATTAGGTCTTGACCATGGGCTTAAAATATTCAGTAAACCATGCTATAAATAGATGTGCTGTCATCCAAGCTTTGCTATTTCATTTATAGAGCATAGTCAGGGTGTATTTAGCATAATTCTCAAGGACTCCAGAATTTTCAGAATGGTAAATGAGCATTGACTTCAACTTAAAATCACAAATGCATTATCCCCTAACAAGAGAGTAAGTCTGTCTTTTGAAACATTAATGCCAGGCTTTGACTTCTCTTTAGCTATGAAAATCCCAGATGGAATCTTATTCCAATAGGAAGCTGTTTTGTATACACTGAACATCTGTTGTATAATGTAGCCACCTTCATCAATTGCCTTAACTATATCTTCTGCATAACTTGTTGCATTTTCTACATCAGCACATGCTGCTTCACCTTGCACTTTTATATTATAAAAACAGCTTCTTTGTTTTAGCCTCAAGAACCAACCTTTGCTAACTTTAAACTTCTGCAGCTTTCTCATCTCTTTCATTCTTCATAGAATTGAAGAGAACTTAGGGTCTTGCTCTGGAATAGGCTTCAGCTTAAGGGAATGTTATATCTGGTTTTATCTTCTATCTAGATCACTAAAACTTTCTCTACATCAATAATATGGTTGTTTTACTTATCATTCCTGTGTTCACTGGAGTAGCACTTTGAATTTTCTTCAAGAACTTTTCCTTTCCATTTACAACTTGGCTGTTTGGTACAAGTAGCGTAGCTTTCAGTCTACCCGGGGTTTTCGACATGCTTCCCTCACTAAACTTAATTATTTCTACCTTTTGATTTAAAATGACAGACATGCAACTCTTTCTTTCAGTTTGAATAATTAGGCCATTGTAGGGTTATAAATTGGCCTAATTACAATGTTGTTGAATCTCAGAAAATAGGAAGACTTGAGCAGAGAGAGAGATGGAGGACCACCTGGTCAGTGGAACAGTCGGAACACACATAATGTTTATTAAGTTCACTACCTTATATGGGCACAATTCATGGTGCCCCCAAACAATTGCAATAGTAACATTAAAGATTCCTGATTATAGATCACCATAACAGATATAATAATAAAAATGTTTGAAATATTGTGAAAATTACCAAAATGTTACACAGAAACATGGAGTGAGCACATGCTTATGGAAAAATGGTGCTGATAGAGTTGTTCTATACAGGGTGGCCACAAACCTTCAGTTTGCTTTTTTTTTTTTAATGTAATATCTGCAAAGTGTAATAAAGCGAAGATCGATAAAACAAAATATTACCGTATGTCTATGAGATCAACTTGTTTGGCTTCCACAGATGAGTGAGGAAGCATGCTGTTTATCTTTCTGTGCCTGGTTTATTTCGTTAACATAATGTCCTCTGGGCTCATCCACATGGCCACAAATTACGGAATTTCATTCTTTTTGTCACATAGTATTCCATGGCATATATGCACCACATTTTTTTTTTAATCCATTCACCCACTGATGGGTACTTAGATTGATTTTTGGTTATTGTGAATAGTGTTGCAATAAACGTGGGGATATGGATATCTCTGAAATTCTGATTTTCTTTCCTTCAGATAATACCCTCAATAGTGGGATTGCTGGAACATATGGTAGTATTGTTTTTAGTTTTCTGAGGAATCTTCATACCACTTTTCATGACTGTATAAATTTGCATTCCCACAAAGAGTATATAAGGGTACCCTTTTCTTCACATTCTTGTCAGCATGTTATTTTTGGTCCCTTTGATAATAGCCATTCTAACTGCGGTGAAATGATATCTTATTGTGGTTTTGATTTGCATTTTCCTGATACTTAGATCTCTTGAGCATTTTCATGTATTTTTTGGCCATTTATACATTTTCTTTAGAGAAATGTCTACTCAGGTCATTCACCCATTCTTAAATTGAATTATTACTGATTATTATTATTTTGGTGTTGAGATGTTTGAGTTCCTTGTATATTCTAGATATTAATCCCCTTTTGAACTAATGCATTGCAAATATTTTCTCCCACTCTGCAGTTGTCCTTTCACTCCATTGATTGTCTCCTTTGTTGTGCAGATGCTTTTGATTTTGATGTAATCCTGTTCATCTGTTTCTGCTTTTGTTCCCTGTGCTTGTGAGGTAATATCTAAAAGTGTCATTGCCCAAAACAGTGTCATGGAGCTTTTTTCCTGTTTTCTTCTGGGAGTTTCATAGTTTCATGTTTTAGATTTAAGTCTTTAAACCATTTGATGTTGATTTTTGTATGTGTTGAGAAATAAGAGTATAGTTTTATTTTTCTTCATATGAATATTCAGTTTCCCCACCATAAATTATTGAAGAGGGTGTTATTTCAATAATGTATGTTCTTGGCACCTTTGTTGAAAATCAGATGGCTGTAAGTATGGGGATTTTTCTCTGTATTCTGTGTTCTTTTCTATTGTTCCATTGGTGCATGTGTCTTTTCTTTTTAAAACCAGTGTCATGCTGTTTTAGCTGTTATAGGTTTATAATGTATTTTGAAGGAGCTAGTGTGCCACCAAGTTTGTTCTTTTTACTTATGATTGAACTGGCTATTAAAGATTTTTTGTGATTCTATAGAAATTTTAGAATTTTTTTTTCTATTTCTGTGAAGAATGTCATTGGTATTTTGATAAGAATTGCATTGAATGCGTAGATCGCTTTGTGTGATCTGATCACTTTAACAATATTCTTCTAATCTGTGAACATGGAGGGTCTTTCCATTTTTGTGTCTTCTTCAATTTATTTCATCAGTGGTTTGTAATTTAACTGTTCCTGTTTACTTATAACATAATCTTTTTTTAAAATTTGTACTTTAGGTTCTGGGGTACATGTGCAGATCATGCAGGATTGTTTCATAGGTACATAGCTGGCTAGGTGGTTTGCTGCCTCCATCCCCCGGTCACCTATATCTGGCATTTCTCTCCATGTTATCCCTCCCTTAGCCATCCCCCAACAGACCCCAGTGTGTGATGCTCCCCTCCCTGGTCTCATGTGTTCTCATTGTTCAACACTCGCCTATGAGTGAGAACGTGTGGTGTTTGGTTTTCTGTTCTTGTGTCAGTTTGCTGAGAATGATGTTTTCCAGATTCATCCATGTCTCTACAAAGGACATGAACTCATCCTTTTTTATGGCTGCGTAGAATTCCATGGTGTATATGTGCCACATTTTCCTTGTCCAGTCTATCATCGATGGGCATTTGGGTTGGTTCCAGGTCTTTGCTATTGTAAACACTGCCACTATGAACATACATGTGCATGTGTCTTTATAGTAGAATGATTTATAATCCTTTGGATATATAGCTAGTAATGGGATTGCTGGGTCAAATGGAATTTCTATTTCTAGGTCCTTGAGGAATCACCACACTGTCTTCCACAATGGTTGAACTAATTTACACTCCCACCAACAGTGTAAAAGTGTTCCATAAGGAACCATTTCTAAGTCAGTCTAGCCCATGGGGCCTGAAGCTAATTGATAGTCTAAAGAATAACTTGTCTTGACAAGTTTTTTCATTATGTTTTTGGTGCTTGACACCATTACAGTTCTCCAATTTATTGTGTTATCCTTGAAATTAGAATTTGTTTATTTTGAATAAATAAAATATTATTTTAGAAATATCTGCTGTAAATAAAAATAAAGTAATATTATAATTTAAGCACATGAAGGCATATTAAAATAATCTAGAGCCAAGTTTCCAAGTATTTTATGAAAAATACTTTTTAATTTAAGGCATTTCATTATAAGAATCAAGTCATCAGGGAACAAAATTATAAAAGTGCCTTCACAGTCACTTTGACTAATTGCTAAGGAACCGTTTCTAAGTCAGTCTAGCCCATGGCGCCTGAAGCGTGGTAAAGATACATGAAACACAGCGGTGTGGGGGCATTTGCAATATGTTCTCATACAAAGCTAGGCTCATGTGAGCATTTGGTAAATAGTAATCAGACTGAAATATATGCATGTAATACTGACATGGACAGTTTCTCATCCGGTGGAATGCTATGAGAAACTTCACAGAGTTGAGTCCTCATAGATAATTCCCAAAGCATCAAGCAGTTAAGAATGCATATATTTATGGCATAAGATTGAGGAAAGTGTAATATGTCTAGTCACGTCAGTTTGGCCCTATTTTGAGCCCTAACTAGGATTGATATAGAGCTGGGAATGTGTGTGATATGGAATACAGGCACATATACATTATTTCTAAGTTGAACATGTGAGAAATATAGTATATTCTGAGAAGCCATAAAGAACATCAAATAAAGCAAAATTTAAGGTGTGGTGTTATGTAATGAAGTAGCAAACAATCAACTAAAATTTTTTGACACCCACAAACACTTTCTCCAGCTCTATCTTTGTATTGGCCCTACCCATATTTTCTGATGCCAATGGCATTTTGTTCAACTTGTTCTTAATTTCTGCTATTTCTCTGTTTCTGTGCATCTGCCTGGACTCAATTCTTAAGTATGTAGGAAAGTCAGTGTGTCTTACCAAGTCTGTCAAATTTACAATATAATAAGATACAGAAGTTACGAAATATCTCTGATATTCAAACTCTGATTTCCTTTATGCCACTCTTCCTGGGGGTCTTTGGCTCCTGTCTGATTGTTGTGAAGTCCTGACCATATGGTCATTTGTTAAGTTGGCTGATGTAATCTACATCCCGTTCAAATATGACAAAATGTTAAAACTTGCTGCATGTTTCTTTAAAACAATTAAAAAACAATTGAAAGTTTATCATGCCATTTGCAGTCATCCAAACAACATTTTCTAGCCATTACAAAGCATAACAAAACAAATTTTCTAGCTTGTCTTTCATTTTTATGTTCCTTCTAAAAAGCTAATTGCACAAATATTCTTGGTTACTATGACACATTATTTAGGGACAATTCACATCAGATAATAGGAACATGAAACTCTGAGCTAAGGGCTAGAATGTTTATCACAGAGATCAGATATGTGTTTATACTTCAGTGTGAGAAAGTAAGGGGAAAAAATTAACCAGAAAAAAAGGCAGAGTGAGAGAATTGCAGAGAGGTTCCTGACATCGAAAAGCAGATATGGATAAATGTAGAAATAAAAAACTTTCTGAGGAAAGATATGTATTTTTAAATTTTTTCAAGTGCTTTCTCTGCCATCAGGTACTTTGGCACTATGCTAAAGGCTTCCAGTAGATGATTCATTTTTATTCACACAGTCCTAAAAAAACTTTATAAGACTGAATATATTGTACACATTGGAAAAAGATATTCCTCTTTTATTGATTTCTAAGATAGATATATTTCCCAGCATTTTTTTTAGACTTTACAGAAACAGAAAACATTTTGAATATGTATCCTATTCCAACAATATATGTTGCAGGCAAAAATATAAATAAAAAGATGTTTTCTAAATATGCCATTTTTACTGATCTTTGATATAAAACAAATGGGTCAGGATTAAATTTCTTGATAAAAATAAAATCAATATTCTATGACCAATTAGAATGAATTGAATGAAAAATAAATCTATAGTCACCAGAAATTTCTGGCATTAGTTATTACGTTTCTTTGTCATTCTTTTTCCTTTCTGCTGTAAATTATTGGAAAGGTGTGTGTGTGTGTGTGTGTGTGTGTGTGTGTGTGTGTGTGTTGTGTATGTCTTAAGAAAACATGGGCACAGTGGATCACGCCTATAATCCCAGCAATTTGGGAGGTTGAGCTGGGAGGATCACTTAAGCCCAGGAGTTCAAGACCCACCTGGACAACATAGAAAGACCCTATCTCTACAAAACATTTAAAATGTAGCAGGGCATGGTGGTGCATACCTGTAGTCCCAGCTACTCGAGAGGTAGAGGCAGGGGGATTTCTTGAGCCTGGGTGATTGAGGTTGCAGTGAGCCATGATCATGCCACTGTACTCATGCCTGGATAACAAAGTGATACTATCTCAAACAAAACAAAACAAAACAAAAGGGTTAAAATAGTAAAAAAAATATATATTTTTTTGTAGTTTTAAAAAAAGAAAAATTACGATAGTGGAATAATGTAGTCATGGTCACTATCTATAGTGACCAATGGCAAAATTTTCCCATAAAAATAAAGTGACAGGGCTGCAGTATGAGTTAATAAAAATGATCAAACTAATTATGATCCCTGGATAATATGAAATTGATTTAGTCTCATTCTTGCCAATGGCTAAAGCAACATTTATTATTCAATAGAAATACAATGCAGGCTGGAAGCAGTGGCTCATGCCTGTAATCCCAGCACTTTGGGAGGCCGAGGCGGGTGGATCAAGAGGTCAGGAGTGTAAGACCAGCTTGGCTAACATAGTGAAATGCTGTCTCTAATAAAAATTAAAAAAAATTAGCTGGGCATGGTGGTGGGCACCTATAAACCCAGCTACTTGGGAGGCTGAGGCAGGAGAATTGCTTGAAGCTGAGAGGTGGAGGTTGCAGTGCACAGAGATCCTGCTGCTGCACTCCAGCCCGGGTGACAGTGCAAGACTCTGTCTGAAAAAAAAAAATAGAATAAATACAATGCAAGCCAAATTCAAGTCACATATGAAGTTTTAAGTTTTCTGTAGCTACATTAAAACGTAAAAAGAACCAGGTGAAATTAATAATATATCCTATTTTGCTTATTGTGTGCCAAATGTGATCATTTACACATATATAATCAATATAAAATGTTACTGAGATATTCTATATAATTTTTTGTCTTCAAACCCTTATGGGTATTTTACACTTACAGCACATCTTCAATTCAGACTAACCACATTTCAGTTCTCAGTATTCTCATGTACCTATTGACTACCATGTTAAACAGCACAGGTTGGTCTAAAATTGGAGCATTTGTGTACACCTGGGAATTGGAAGTGCATCTTGATGCATCACAAAAAAAATAGAACACCAACTCTTTACCAGCTTTTACCTCTCATTATACCAACTGGATCCACACCAATAGCAAATATATAATTTTCTGCTGCCTAATACCACCAGGAATTTAAATACTTTGCCATGTTTAATTCAAATAAAAATAATCTTGAGTTTAAAAAAGAAAAGAAAGTGATGTCACCAAAATTGCAGAAAAGGAAGTTCTCCAGTTGTATCCCCTCACAACAACAATAATTTCACAGCCATCCACAGACAAAAGAGCCTTTGTAGATGCTTTGAGATTCAGGTACAAGGTTGTGAAACCCCAATGAAGCTCAATAACTAGGAGGGCTATTTCAAGAGGGCAGACCTGCACCAAGTCAGCAGGCTCACCAGACTCAGAAATGGCTCTGTCCATATGCCTTTTGTTGTACCACCAGAACCATCGACCTAAGAACCTGAAGGAGTAATGCCCACACATGCCTCAGGTAACAGGCCTGTTAATCTTGTTTCCAATTATGGACCCTAAAAGAACCTTCTAACTCAGTTCTGGCCCCACTCAGCTATGGTCTGAGAGCAGTTCTGCCTGCCCAGGGACCCAATGAGAAACATACACACCCATGCCTGTATAGGTAGGTTAACCAGCATCAGTCACATAGCATATTTTGAAAAGGTCCTATAATTTGACTCCAGTTGTTCCCAGCTGCATTTTGAGACATGGTCTGCCTTTGCAGGTATCCAAAGGGAAGCATACCCAACTGTGCTTCTGCAGGGAGGCCTGCTGTACTCCTCAGTCCTACTGTGAATCTTAAAACAGCCCTGTAACTCAGCTCTAGCTCCTCTCAGTTGTGATCTGAGAGCAGAGGGAGATCCTGGAGGGAGACAGTCAGACCTCCAGAGGCAGGCATGCAGACCTTGGTCTCACTCTGCAGGCCCTGAAGCAGCCCCATGCTGGTTCTAGCTCCTCTCAGATGAAGTCCAGGGCAAGTACTGCCTTCCTAAAGACACACCAAGTGGCAACTTTCCCAGGGATTTGGACAAAGCCATATGTGTCCATGCACCTGGTTACAGGGCCACTGACTGTGGATCCTAAAGCATACCCTCATCCCATATCTATTGAGCAAGGGCCTTGAGGCAATCTAATCCATTGAGGGACCAAACAAGATCCATACCCACTCAAGCCCCTGGTAACAGGCTCACCAACCTTGAATTCCATTGTGGACCAAGCAGTAGACACAAGACCCAGCTCCACTCCCACTCGACTGTAATTCTGGAGGCAATCTAATCAGCATGGAATTCAACAAGAGAAGCTCTTCACCTGCCTCATCCAGTCTAAAAGACTGACTAGAAGAGGAATCTACTTCCTCAAATGCACATACACCTGCACACGTATATATGGATAATGAAGAATCAGCAAACATGACATCCTGATTATAAAGATCCTCTAACTGATCCCAAAGAAATGAATATCTATAAACTGCCTGAAAAATAATACAAAATAATCATCTCAAAGTGGATCAATGAGATGCAATAAAACACAGAAAGACAACTAAATAAACTTAGGAAAACAAGGCATGAACAAAATGAAAAGTTTTGAAAAAGAGTAGAAACTATAAAAGAGAACCAAACAAAAATCCTGGAGCTGAAGAATACAATGACAGACTGAAAAAATCCATTGAGAACTACAATAGCAGACTTGACTATGTAGAAGGAGAAATTAGAAAACTTGAAGACAGGTCATATGAAATTGACCAATTAAAGTAACAAAAAGAAAGAATTATGTAAAATAGTAAAGAAATCATATGATACCTATGGGACATCCTCAAGCTAACAAATATACAAATTATAATAATCTTATAATGAGAATTAAAAAAAGAAAGGAACGGAAAGCTTATTTAAAGAACTACTAGTTTAAAACATCCCAGTTTTCAACAAGGGGGGGGCTGGAATATGGACATCCAGATTCATGAAGCCTAAAGGATCCCAGGGAAGATCAACTCAAAGAAAAACACTCAACTACACATAATGATCAAATTTTCAAAAAGTCAGAGAGGATCTTGAAATAGCAAGCAAAAAGAGACTTTTCATACTAGGGAATCTTCGTTAGGCTATGAGTGTACTTCTCAACAAAACCCTTGCAAGCCAGGAGACAGTGGGATGATATCAAAGTGCTACAAGAAAAAAAAAAAAACTTTCAAGAATAAGCTAACCAAGAACACCATACCCAGCTAAGCTACCCTTTAGAAATGAAGTGCAGATAAAGATAATCCCAGAAAACAAAGGGTGAGAAAGTACATCATGAAGAGCTCTGACTTAAAAGAAATGCTAAAGGGAATTCTTTGAGTTGAAATGAATGAGCAGTGACAACATGAAAACATATACAAGTATAAAATTCACTGGTAAAGGGAAATATATAGTCAAATTCAGAATACTCTGACACTGTAATGCTGGTGTGTAAATCACTTTTAACACTAACGTAAAAATTAAAAGGCAAAAATATTGCAAATAACTATAACAATAACTTTAAGATGTATACACAACATAGAAACATGTTAAATGTGATATTAGTACCATTAAGAGTGGAAGATTAGAAAAATAAAGGTACAGAGTATTTTATGTAATTGAAGTTAAGATGTATCAGCTTAAAATATAATGATATAACTATATGGTGTTTTATGTAAGCCAAATAGTAACCATAAGGATAAAACCTTATATATATATATATATATATATATACACACAAAAGATAAAGAGAAAAGAACCAAATCGTATTATTTTTAATCTTATATTAAAAAGTGTTGCTGGGTATGGTGGCTCACACCTGTAATCCCAACACTTTGGGAGGCTGAGGCAGGTGGATTATGAGGTCAGTAGATCAAGACCATCCTGGCTAACATGGTGAAATCCCGTCTCTACTAAAAATACAAAAAATTAGCTGGGCATGGTGGCACATACCTATGGTCCCAGCTACTCAGGAGGCTGAGGCTGGAGAATTGCTTGAACCTGGGAGGAGGAGGTTGCAGTGAGCCAAGATTGTGCCATTCCACTCCAACCTGGGCAACAGAGAGAGACTCTGTCTCAAAAAAAAAAAAAAAAAATCAACATTTGGAATATCTGCATTATTCATTGAATGAATAATTTCCAAATGACTAATACATAATATTTATAAAGCATTTATGTGTCAACAATTGTTAAGATGAAAGATGAACCAAAGGATTTTGATATAATAGAGTACACTGTTTACTGATATAATTTCAGAGAACACATTACAATTAATCTGTAAGACACTACCATTTGTAAAGTTTGGTGTAGTATCCAAGAATAGTATCATAATTACCTGAAAATGCTATTGTCTTTCTACTTTTTTCTTTTGTCTTTCTACTATGGATCTGTGTAGGGCTATAGTTTCTTCCCACATTTCAACCAATCATTATAACAGATCAAATACAGAGCACAGTTCAGAGCATATGTGTCTTCTATTAAGCCACACATTAATGAGATTGACAATAATGTAATGCAGTACAATTCTTCTCCCTTATTTTTGTTTTGGAAAACATTATTTTCGTAAAATATTTTACTTATGTTAACATAAAATGTATTGAATATTCTTTTTTAAAACGATTTCATGTGCAAAACATTTTAAAGTTTTCTCATTTTCAATTATTTATGTATATTGATAGATGCACCGCCACATAAACAAAACTCTTTGGGATTCTCAATGAGGTTTAAATATGTAATGAAGGCCTGAGACTTAAGATTGCTGGTCTAGGAATGAGCACAGAGGTTTAGCGTCATAGACACATATAGTTATATGTTAGTTCAGGCCATCATTAGACAAGGTAGCTTGGTCAGTAACCTTATTATGTTATTAATTAGGAATTATGTATATAAATAATTCAGCACATTTCTAACACATAGATGACCACTGATAAATTTTGGCAATTATTGCTATTATCATCATAACCCTGCTCAAACTGTGTACCTACAACCCTTGTGCCCTCTGACTACAAGGATATAGAATTACTTGGGTATAAATTGTAATTTCCCCATCAGAACAATTATTTTAGTACAAAACATGTATTCTGTATAATTCTGGTCTTCTGGCCTAGCAACTCACCTATTTGCTATTCATTATGTCACTCAGCAAGTGTAGAAATTCCAAGATCCTCTCAATATGTAAATATATTTGCACTGACGAACTGGACAGACTGCCATTATGAAAAAAGGAAACTACAGCACATTTTAAGTGCTGTAAGTGGTTGATTAGGGTATATGTTTTTTATTCTGGTCCATTTGGGTTCATGATATCGTGTGAGTTGGCAGGCTGTACTCTCATGCAATCCTCCCCTTTGGGGTGTTATAAGACACGCTTTCAAATTTAGAATCTTGGAGGTAGACAATTAACTACAGGGTGAGAAGAGGAAGAGCTCTTTGATCTTGTTACCTGCCCATTCCCCAGAGGCCCTGAGCCAACCTGTGGGAGGTGGAAGTTATTTTGGTGCAAGCAAAGTAAGAGTGGAAAAGGAATATGGGAAAAGGATGATTCGCCTGTGGGCGACATTAGGGAAGGAAACAGATGCTTCCTTCCTTGTTAGTGTGTGAGAGCTTGGGTGTTGATAGTTGCGTAAGACTGCTGCTGATGCATGGAAATAGGCCATCCTCTGATAATTCTATATGAAAATGCTTTCCAATTTGGGAATATATTGTATACTGGGCTGGTTAGGTGAGTATCGTGCTTCTTTTTTAAGGATTTGATTGAAGTAATTGCTCACATTTCCTTCATATAATTATTTTGTATACATATATGGATTAAAAATTCTGTGTGAATAAAAGTTTCACAGCATTAACTGGGAGTATTTACTGGAGACTGTCTTCTTCTCTTGTACAGGTTAAGCTATGAGGCCAAAAAGTTACTTTGTATAGTAAAGAGAAACATGAATTTGGATTTCTCATTTTATTGAATTCTTGTCCAGAGTAAAACACTGTGAATGGAAAAATACATTTATAATAAAAACCAAAGGAGATTTAATGTTTTTTTCTTTCATAATACCTTTCTTAGTAAAATAAAACATATTATGCCTTTGCCAGAATGATAGTCTCCAGTGTATATATTGTAAATGTAGCTCAGTAGTAGATAATAAGAGGCTAAAATAAAGAAAATAGTTAGAGGACAGGCCCTGGAAAGTAATTTTTAATTCATTGAGTGATTTTTTTCTTCAATTACTGTTGCAGGAAAAGAATATGTAGCATATTTTCAAATTTCTTGGAACGCAGTAATGCAAGAAAGTTCTTGTTTTGCTCTAGGGGTTGTTAATATCTCTGTAAGTCCCTGGTAACATTTAATCAATTTCCATAAATATTTAGTGATGAAACTAAATCACTTTCAGACTCTCTTTTAAGGATGTGCAAACAAGACAAGATTTCATTTTTCAATTTGCAGCCTACGCAAGAGATAGGAACTTGGTGTTGATTATCCAGCTGTTTGCAATTTTAAAAATAGTCTCCTTAGTTACTTCCTTCTTCGGTAAAGAGGGAAACAAAGCTATTTAGTTACTCTTATCAATAACATTTTTCTAGCATGAAGAGGTGTGGAAAACATTTTATTTCTTGATAAAAATTTCACATTTCTAAAGTGAAATATTATTCCAAAGTTATGCAAAATAACACTATATTTATCAAATGTTATAATAAATAAATGTGATCATGACCCAAATCTAGTATTTGGTATAAAATTTCAATTCATATCCCTTTTAGGTCAAAAGCTTTTTTGCATACCTACCTTTGGAGTCACCTGTCTAGGAGCTAGACTATCTCCACCACTGTAGATAGTCTTCTGTTTCACTATTAGAGCCCCCTCACACTATCCTTATATATTTTTCAAAAATCATGGCTTCTAGTCGAGCATTAGATGCCTGTCACTAGAGAAACTCTTAAGTATTAATTACTTACACTCTCCTGTAAGCTGCCCATGAACTCTACATGATAATGTAGGAAATTATCATTTGATGAACATATTTTTAAATATGTAGGTTGTGATCTTTTATCTACTTGGGACAATATTCATTTAACTGAGTGGTTAGTATCTTTTTGGCTCCCTAAGTGGTTAAATACTGTTACATTGTCATTTTTTAAAATTAATGGCATGCAGCTACCGTCAGGTTCTCAGTGTCATTGAGAAATTACTTTTTGTGTTCCTAGCTGTGTCTTTTTCATTTCTCTCAAGAACTACTCCAAACCCATACTACAATTCTAAAGTTTCTGCCCATTTCTAATACCTTCCTCCATCCATTGTGTCTTTTATTTTGCATTAAAAAAAAACAGGAATAAATTATTAACTTTCTATACCTATACCTACAATCTTATTTATATCTGCTTTCTATTATTTCTTATTACCAATTTTAGAAGAAAAGATGTTCTTCCTCTATTCCCGAAAGTCGTGTTTATCTGTCCGTGCTATCATCTTCTCCCACTGAGTCATGGAACTTTTCTCCTAGTCAAGCAATTGTTCATTAAACTCACATTTCCAGTGAATAGTATGTGCTAGACATTGAACTAGAGATTATGAATACAAAGATAAAAACCATTTATCTGAAAAACAGATGAGCAATTAATTATAAGATATTTAGGTTTCTTCTATGCTAAGGCATATGTATCGCTACAGTAGTAGCATGGCTGCAGACAAGTTCCAGGCAAGTAGGAAAGGCTTTGTGATTGAGCTAGTATTTAAGTTGAGACATAAAAAGTTAGTAAGAATTTGCTTGTTGGACAGATAAGGGCAGGCTGCATTTATCCTTCCTTATACGTCCTGTTGCAAATTAAACAATTAGACTTATTAACTAAACATTTTCCAGGTATGAGTACATAGTCCTTTTGACATAGTACTGATGAGTAAGTAGAGAGGACACATGAAGAGATAATAACTGCTAGGTTAGCATAGAGGCTTCTCCTAAGGTTCCTTGTGAAAACTGTACCAACACTAGGATAAGAATGTTCATTATACTCAAAATATTGTGACTTCCCATCCTTGTCTTTGTCACGCGGGGTCCAATTTGGTTCAGGTGCATACAGGTCAAGTCCTAGCACAGGTTATTTTCTCTCCTGGCCAGGAAAGAAAATAACACATTGTTAATTGCCAAAACCAAAGGTACAATTTCAACTTCGTTCTACAATAAAAAAATTAGTTTTTTGACATGATAATTTGATATATTAGTTTTTATTTTGTTTGCTGTATTTCATTTATTTCTCTTATCTATAAAAATAGGATCCTTTCTTTCCCTTGCCATTATGTGCAAATAAAGTCTCTTGGAATAATGAAGCAAAGAAAGAAAAAAGCCTTGAAAACAGGTGGAGGGAAAAGGGCAAGATGTCTCCCAGATATGAAGAGGGCTGAAGTGAGTAGGTCTTACCTATAGGTCTGTGGCAGATGGAAAATGCGAGATGGGGAAGTTATTGAAAAAATGTCGTACACCCTGGAGAGCTCAACCCTAGGCACTAGGCCTTTAAGCCATTTCAGAGATGAAAGTAGCCTGTTTGACTACAAGGTACTTAAACAGTAGTTATAGGATAGCTTTACTTTATTTAAAAATACTTCTGTTTAGAGAGTGTAATATGCATAAGTATGTTCAAGTTAGGCCTTATATGCAGTCAGTTACTTCATTCAGAAAGTAATAGGTCAATACTCTATTAGATTGCAGGACGGGTTACATATTGGAAAGCCTTCACTCCAGACAAAGCAACTATAGGTGTTTCCATTATTTTGATCTTTAAGTGACACCAAAGGCTTTAATAATTATGTTACTACGTTTTTAAAGAATGGATTTTTGTGAAATTAATGTCTTATTCATCAGCATAGTTATAGCTGAATTCTCTCTTGACATAACTAGCATTCGATATATGGGGATTACCTAAATTTTTTAAGAAACTACCTACCCTGCATGAACAAAGTATGGAACTTGAGTAAGTCTTGTAGTCAGTAAGCATAGGAAGGGAACCCAAGGCAGGGATCACCAAATGGTTTTGTGTCTAGCCACTGAATTGGAGATTTCTGACTACAGGGGAAACAGTATTGTACCTTTAGAATATTGGAGCCAGAGTTCAGTGATATTTTATCCAAAGTGATATTGGACATCTCACAAAAATAGAGAGTACGCTTCATCCAAGGTTACAGAACATGTTGAATGAACTATTTTTTCCCCAGAATAATGAAATTTCACACATAGGTAAGCATGAAAAAATTTGTCTTAGACTTGCTTTCATTATAATTCTTTATGTCTGTGAGGCTCTTGATAAGCCTCACCTAGACAAAAGTGTTAGTTGCTACCACTACTTTCATGATATCTAAATAACAGGTTTGGGTCAATTTACCACTGGTCGGATGGTTTTCTCTGAGAAAATCTTTGTCCTTTATTTGTCAACAATAGGGGACTCTGTCTTGACTGACTTCAAGGGACGGAGGGCAGTGGGGGAGCTTTGTGAGGCTCAGTGTTTATAGTTTCTTTTAAGTGTGCTCAGCTAACAGTAATTCATGAAAAGGAACCACTTTTTTTTTGCCTTGTGGTCTATTGGTATTGTCCCTAGGATTGGATAGCCCTAGGATTGTTATTTCAAATGCCAGTAATAGGGTTCAGATGGTAGCATTGTCTGTTTTATGTTTTATAGATACACGTTGTTAGCAGTGTTAGTGGGATGTAGCTGACCTGCTAAAGTATATGTCCCTAGGGTGCAGGGAATAGATAACATAGCAATTGCAGACTCTCTTACCTCTGGAGCTAAAAAGAAAACTTTTTCATCCTACAGAGGGAAAACAATTCATGAGTAAAGAAGAAAGTAAATATGTAATGATAAGTATTTAAATAAGAAGCAGAATAGGGGTAGATATACACTTTCAGAAAGCTGTAAATGGCCGATATGGTAGGCAAGATTTTTGAGATGGCCCCCAAAATTGCTAGCCACTTGAGGACACCTTCTGTCAGAGGTGTTTGAACAGAGCAAGTCCATCTTGAATAAGAGATGAGCAAAATGAGGCTGACACATGCTGGACTGCATTCCCAGGAGGTTAGGCATTCTTAGTCACAGAATGAGACAGGAGGTTGGCACAAGATACAGGTCACAAAGACCTTGTTGATAAAACAGGATGTGGTTAAGAAGCTGGCCAAAACCTGCCAAAACCAAGATGGTGATGAGAAAAAAATCTGGTTGTCCTTGCTGCTCATTATATGCTAATTACAATACATTAGCATGCTAAGAGACACTCCCAACCACACCATGGTGGTTTACAAATGCCATGACAATAACAGGGAGTAACCCTAGATAGCCTAAAAAAGGGAAGAACCCTCAGTTCTGGGAAATCCCTGCTCCTTTCCCGGAAAACTCATGAATATGAATAATCCATCTCTCGTTTGGCATATAAAACCAAGAAATAACTATAAGTTTACCCAGTGGAGCAGCCCACGTGGCTGCTCTGCCTATGGAGTAGCTATTCTTTATTCCTTTACTTTCTTTTTTTTTTTTTTTTTAAAGTTTTTTGAGATGGAGTCTCACTCTGTCACTCAGGCTGCAGTGCAGTAGTGTGATCTCAGTTCACTACAGCCTCCGCCTCCTGGGTTCAAGTGATTCTCCTGCCTCTTGATAAACTTGCTTTCACTTTAATCTATGGACTTACCCTGAATTCTTTCTTGCATGAGGTCCAGGAACCCTCTCTTGGGGTCTGGATTAGGACCCCTAGCTAATAACACTTCTTCCAGTTATTTCCACCCCAATCTAGGTGTTGTTCCAAATCAGTTGACCTTACGATAGGTTATATGGGAGGGCCTATTTAAAAAAGTTATGCTGGGAGGCTGCAAATTGACTGTCTTTTAGATCAACACACTGGTGTCAAAAGTCTTTTGATTATAAGAACTGTCAAGAGATGCTGGAAATTGTCCCAGTATTAAACAATGGAGTAATCATAACAACTACTTTTTACCCGCTGATCCAATGCATTTCTTTGATGTTTAGAACCAAACGTTAATAATAAAATACAATAAATTTATTAGAAATATACAATCCTATTTTTACTACTGGCATAGTCATAAAGTGATATTATCTCTTTATCATTCACTTAAGATGTTACTTAAAAAGGGTAAAATGTCTATGGAAAATCTAACGTTATATTTAATACAATTGTAAGTCACCTAAATAATTATCTTTAAAATTAGGCTGCTCCTGATTATTGAGAGAAACTTTTCCATGAGACTCCAGTGTTTCTAAACATTTTTCAGCAATAATTGCCCTTTTTCTCTGGACTATCTTTTCAAAGATGTCTGTACAGTGAACAGTCTTGAAAAATATAGTTTCTACATTGGGAGCAATGAGCAAATTTACTTATTTGGTGCAGTGAAGATAATTTCTCCTTCCAGGAAAAAAGACATGTTTGCTTTTGCCCATTGTAAGAGATTCTGGTTTTGTTGCATGATGCAGACATATGGCATGTGCAACATTCACCTGGATCCATCAGCATCACCCCCATGTCATGTGGGGAGCAAGAAGGACCAATACAAATATGGTGCCCTCATGCTGCTTTCTGCAATGCAAATAATAATTTGTCTCTAATCTTGAGTCTTGGGTCTTCTGCTAGCAATGAAACTGGCAGCAGAACTGGTTAGCTGCAATTAGTTTAAATTCTCATATCCTTCAAAGCTCTTGACACTGATTTACTCATAAATACAATTCATGATGTGCTCTAGGTTTTTCCTAGTTTATAAAACTTTTGGTAAGAAATTTTTGGTAAGAAATAATCAATATACTTTTTATCATTGAACTTTATAAAATACATGAGGAGGTTAATTTTCTACATCAACTTCTGGATGTGTGATTCATTTAAAAAATAATAACTGACACTTTCATAACCTTTGCAACCTCTACAAAATATTATCTTTTAAGTCACTTGGAGAATTTGGCTTCAAATACTTCTTCTACCTTTATCAACAAAAAGAATAATAATGAAGGAATGTTCTTTGCTCATTTATTTATAGTTGCCAAAATTTGGGGGTGGAAAAACAAATACTTTTTAGAACTTACCTCTTTGGTTAATTATAGAATTTTTTTTTTTCTTTTTTTGAGACAGTCTCACTTTGTTGCCCAGCTGGAGTGCAGTGGTGGGATCTCAGTTCACTACAACCTCCACCTCCTGGGTTCAAGTGATTCTCCTGCCTCAGCCTCCCAAGTAGATAGGACTACAGGTGTGTACCATCATAACCAGCTAATTTTTGTATTTATAGTAAAAACATGGTTTCACCATGTTGGCCAGGCTGGTCTCAAACTTCTAACCTCAAGTGATCCTCCTGCCTTGGCCTCCCAAAGTGCTGGGATTGTAGGCATGAGCCACTGCACCCGACCTAATTATCTTTTCTGAGTGCTGTATCAAATTCCTTGCACAGATATGATTAGTCTTCAATACTTACTGTAGAAAAGTTATTTCAGAACCTTAATGAAAGTGAGAACAAATATGATAGCAACTGTGACTTTAAGTACTTTATTCTATTCACTGCTTCTCACTCAGTCTTAACTGATCTTTGTAAATGTCAATACTTTTGTTTTCCTTATACATTTTTTTAAAAATTCTTTGTCAGAAATAGAATGCAGTGAATCTGATGGCTCTGTAGACATAATTGCTTTGGACCTGTTTACTGAACAGAATCTATAATAGTTAGTGTGGTCAGCTGGTTGTGTACGCATGGAAAGCTAGTCTTTCTCTGGAACCAATTAAGATCCCTAAGAAGCTGGAAAGCACTTTAGCTGCCCACTCTGCAATGAGAGTGAGGGTGTTAAGTCACTCAAATCACTGACCCTAAGTTTTCTTTTGGTTTGCTTAGTTTTGTCTTCTCAATTGCTCAGTACTAACTCCTCTGGCATCTCTAAAATATAGTGGTTTGAGGGAGTTTTAAGGACACACACACACACACAAAAATTAAAACATTAACTTTTTAACTAATTTGGAAAACTGCCTAACTGTTCAGTATAGGCAATATGGTATCATCAACAGCCTGTGAAGTTGTACATTTTCGGGAGTGGTTATTAAAAGAAGATATTATTCAGAAAGAGCAGTGAGACAAAGAGACAGAGAGAGAGACAGACAGAGAAAGAGAGAAGAAATTAACTTTCTGGAAAGCAAGCGTCACCTTCTACAATCATGACAAGAGACTTTTATTCTTAGCAGGCACTTGCTCATTGTTACAGATGCTTTCTTTACCTGCTGGAGAAGACCGATTGTGTTCCCTGAAATATGGGGTCCTCTGACTTTACCTTTGTAGATGCAGATTACTTGCACCATTGGTATTCCATTTGTACATTGTTACCCCTTAGAAAGCTTGTAATTAAATTCTGTTTTCCTTTTACATCTGATAATCCCAAGAAGACCCTGGGTCATGGACAACTGTTTGAGTATTGAATAAAATATTTAATTGGCTTTAAATTCTCTGGAGTCTTACGAATAGCGCATTCTTCTGCAGCCTGAAGAAGATGAAAATTATAAGCCATAAACCTACAAGGAAATTGGTGTTCTTTTTGTCAGATAGTTTGAAGGAGGAGAAGGTGGCTTGCCAGCTATGAAGACTTCAAATCCCTTTCTGTCCTTTTTTTTTTCAACTCAAGGAGGTGATGAGTTAAATGAACTATCACCACACACAGCTTATCACTGTATCTTTCACAGCTCTGAGCAGTTTCACCCTTCATCACTCACATGATTCCACCCTCTTTTTACTCCTACAGCAAGGAGGAGAAAGGAGTTTTTGTAGCTAAGCTACCAGGGTATTTCTTCTTCAGGGACTCCAAATCATGCTTCAGAATCAATCAGTTGGTGTGTGGTGCTATATGAGGTCAAGGTTACAAATTTGGAATCCACCTGAGCCAGTTATTTAGCAGCAGACTGTTAGAAACTTTGTAAAAGTGTGCCACTCTTCACTCACTAACATAATTATTAATTTAACTCTATTAGTGAGTCCCGACTCTATCAGACACCATAAGAGTGTAATAGTGACAAAGGCAACCACAATTCCCAACTTCACGGAGTTTACAGTGGGGAAGGTGAAAAATAAATGAGCATATAAACAAAATAACAGGCAATTGGGCTAGAAGTAATTTAGTCAGCCAACAAAATTCTGTAGTAATAGATAACCAACAAGGTTAGCTGGACCTACATAAGATAGAATAATGGAAGTCCTTTTTGGGGAGTCTGTATTAATGTTGAGACCTACAAGGTGAGAAGGATTCAGGTATGGGCAGAGCAGGTAAGACTGCATGGCAGAGTGTTCCAGACACATGGTTACTGTGTTAGTGAAATCAAAAGAAGGGCAAGGTGGTATCCATGCAGTGAGCATAAGAGGAAGTGAATTGAAATCTGGTTGGAGAGGGAAGCAGGAGCCAAATTGTTCTGGACCTAGTAGGCCAAGAAAAGGGCTTTGGATTTTATTTCAAATCCAATAGAAAGCCACTAGTGACTGGCTTTTAAGCAGGCAACTGGTATAAATAACCCATTTTGCTTCTTAAGCAGATCACTCTAGACGCTAAAAGGAAGAGTGGTAAGAACAGCAATCGGAAATCAGGTAGAGGTTGTAGTGGGTATATTCTTGACCTCCTCAGATCCACTTTCTGCTATTCTTCACACTTTCCAAGGCCCCAGGAGGGTAACTACATGGATTTCAACACCCAGTCACTCCCCTTTCTGTGTGATTTCCTGCTTGACTTGACATGGGCAGAAGGTAAGGAGAGAGGGAGAAGAGTAAAATCGAGGTATTTATTGCCTGGCTTATTCTCTGCTAGGTGCCACAAGAATGGCTGTGTCCCTCCATTGGAAGCCAATGTACCTGCCCTCTGGCCCTCATCACTTAGGTCCGTGGCCAGGTTGGATAACCCTTTCTCTTCACTTGCCCCCTTTTATTAGTCTTGGGTACTATGCCATCCTTTGTTTTCTTTGTCTAAACCCTGCCAATAGCTTTGCAAATAATCCCTTTCTAAAACCATTCTCAATTACCAGACATGAATGTTCCACATATTTCTAGCCAGGAACCTACATCCAGACACTATGGTACTATTTCAGGCAAGAGATAATGATGGCTTCATCTAAGGCAGTCATAGTAAAGACAGAATTAGATTAATTTTAAATGTATTTTGCAGTTAGAATCATAGTATTTATTGAAGGATATGATGTGGAATTTTAAAAATGGAAGGCATATCCAGGATGATTCCATTTCTAGCCAAACAACAGTTTGAATGACAATACCAACCAATTATACAGGAGAACTGGAAACTGGAAATGGACAGGTCTGGAGGATGGGTGAAGAACAAGAAAGAGCCAGTTTAAGGTGCTTCTGAGGTATCCAAGTGGAAATATTGAATAGCAGTTAAGTAGTTACGCATTTCAAAAGAAAAATCAGGGCTGATTCTCTACCTCATTGGTAGTATTTCCAGCCTCATGACTGGTTGCAGTCCCCAAGGAAGTAAGTACAATTAGACAGAAGTCTGAGGTGTGAGCCCTGGGTCAAGAAGAAAATGTGGAACCAGCAATTGAGAATAAAAAATTGTAGTCTGTGAGGTAGAAGCAACCTAGGAGAAAGGTATCATGAAAGCCCAGAGAGAGTACTGGAAGGAGAGAGTTTGGTCAACTGTTGCAGAGAGTTTGAATATAATGAAAATGGATAGATATTCATTCGGTTTTCTAGAGATCTTGAAAATATTCGTATCTGTTGGATATGTTGACCAAACCAGACTGAAGTAATTTGTGGTCTGACTGGAAGAGGAGCAAGTAGAAACGTGTAGGTGATGATCTGGATAAATTTACTTGTGAAAACAAGGAAAGACATTTGGAGATAGCTGGTAGTAAGAAGAAATTAAGGTTCTTTTTATTGTTTTTAAGATAAGCTAAGTTTGCATGAGAATGACAGAATAGATAAGGAGATAGAGATGCTGAGACAGAGAAAAACAAGTGAGAAACACAGAAAAGTCTCTGAAATGGTGAGAGAAACCCATGACACAAGAGTGGAAAAACAACTTTGCTTTTACATTTAAGCAACTTTTAAACCTGGCTTGTGCAGGTTCCAGAACTGAGGCAATTCTCATGCTTAGAGTCCATTGATTGAATATATAGCTATTACCAAATCCTTCCCCAAAGAAATGTGTGGTAATGTATGAGAGAAATGTACAGTAAATGAAGGTGAATGCCAGTATGTTTCAAGTGTTGTTGTATAGATTACCTGAATTGACACTAATACAATCATCATGGGGCCCCTGTTAAACTGGGGCATAGAAAGGCTGGCAGACAGATGGAGAGTTTTTCTAAGGCTGTCTCACAGTGGATCTAACGGGACCATGATCCCACTTTGTGATCATGTCTCCAGTTCCAGAATGCACTGTGGGGATACACATATTTATCACTGTAAATCCTTCACTGGTTTCTTAACCTGTGGAGTAAGAGTTAAAATATGGTAAAAATGGCAAGGTAGAAGAGAATGAATTTAACTGCATACTCCCTGTTCAAGCCAATCAAGGCAAACTATACTGACTGAAATGGAGAAAAGTAGGGGGATGGTGGTCTCCAACATACAGCTACTTAGCTCACAGGTGTGGCCTGCAAAAAACAGATTAATCATGGCAGAGAGTACACCACCATTACATGTAACTTAATCATAGTTTTTGTGTGAGATATAGTATCTTTCCTAGAAAAGATCCATGCAGCTTCTCTGTATGATGTTATTTGCTTGGCAAATGCATACATTTTCAATCCCTGTTAGGAAGGGTATCCATAGTAGTACACATTCATTAAAATAGGCAGCAGCACTCATTCATGATCTTCTCCAGGGCTATGTTAACTCTTCATCATGATATATGTCAAAGGGACATTGATCATACGAATGTTCCACATAACAATATGCTGATTTTCGCTATTAATATCATTAGATTAATAGAACCTTTGAAACATACATGCATGCGAGTGGTTCCAAGATAAACTACAAAAATTTATAGACATGCCACAGTAGTAAAGTCTTTGAACTCCCACTGGACTGAGCATGCTAACAGAGCCACACAAACAAAGAAGTTATTGAAACTTGTATCTCAACAGTGAAAGAATAGTAGTGTTTGGAAAACATCTTACCATTTTAGAGACAGCACATAACACAATTCTGAATACTTACATAATCATTTACTAGATCATTTAAAAGGCTGTTAATCTTGAGTGGATCCTAGAGCAACATAGTACCTTAGTTCCAGCTGGGTACAAGCATCATTACTGCTTTCCCAAGGTCATGGTATGTGGTGTTGGGGGTATTCGCAGTAGTTGAAGATGCAATGAAAATCTCTAGCCAACAGCAATAAAAGAGTCACAATGGATTTCCACCAAGATGGCCAAATAGGAACAGCTCTGGAGCACAGTTCCCAGTGAGAGTGATGCAGAAGGTGAGTGATCTCTGCATTTCCAACCAAGGTACCAGGTTTATCTCAGTGGGACTGGTTGGACAGTGGGTGTAGCCCATGGAGGGCAAACCAAGGCAGGGTAGGGCACTGACTCACCCTGGAAGTGCAGTGGGCTGGAGGACCCCCTCCTAAACAACGGAGGCCATGAGGGACTTTTCCAACTACTCCAGCACTCCAGTTCAGATACTGCTCTTCTCCCACAGTCTGTACAGCCCACAGACCAGGAGCTCCCTGCCAGGCCGACAAGTGCCACAAATTTCCAGCACAAATCTGGGCAGCCATTTCAGCCAGTGCCATGGGTTTCCAGCACAATTCTGGGTAGCCATTTTAGCTGGTGCCTGGAATGCCTGCAAAACAGAGCTGCTCATTCCCTGGAAAAAAAGGGGGCTGAAGGCAGGGAACCAAGTGATCTGGCTTGGCAGGTACCACTCCCACAAAGACCAGCAAACTGAAACCCACTGGCTTGAGATTTTCACAGCCAGCACAGCAGTTTGAGCTCAATCTGGGATGGTGGAGCTTGGTCGGGGGAAGGGCGTCTGCCATTACCAAGGCAGCTCTAACCTTACCTGTGCAAACAAAATTGCAGGGAAGTTTACACAGCAGCTGGGTGGAGCCCATGGCAGCTCAGCAACGCCTCTGCAGGCAGACTGTGACTCGACTTCCCTCCTTGCTGGGCAGGGCATCTCTGATAAAAGGCAGCAGCCTGTCAGAGACTTATAAATAAAGCCCCACCTTCCTGGGACAGAGCACTTGGGAAAAGGGGTGGTTGTGAGTTTTGCTGCAGCAGACTTAAAAATCCCTGCCCACCAGCTCTGAAGGTAGCAACAGAGCTACCAGCACAACATTTGAGCTCTGATAAGAGACAGACTGCCTCCTCAAGTGGCTTCCTGACCCCTGTATATCCAAAGAGACACCTCACACAGGGGAGCTCTGGCTGACATCTGGAGGTACCCTTCTGAGATGGAGCTCCCAGAGGAAGGAACAGGCAGCAATCCATGGTGTTCTGCAGCCCCTCAGGTGATTCCCAGGCAAGCAGGGTCTGGAGTGGACCTCCAGCAGTCCTGCAGCAGAGAGGCCTGACTGTTAGAAAGAAAACTAAAAAACAGAAAGAAATAGTTTCAACATCAACAGAAAGGACGTCCACTCAGAGACCCCATCCAAAAGTCACCAGTTCAAAGATCAAAGGTAGATAAATGCTGAAGATGGGAAAAAACCTGTGCAAAAAGTCTGAAATCACCAAAAACCAGAACACATATTCTCCTCCAAGGCATCACAACTCCTAACCAGCAAGGGAACAAAACTGGATGGAGAATGAGTTTGACGAATTGACAGAAGCAGGCTTCAGAAGGTGAGTAATAACAAACTTCTCTGAGCTAAAGGAACATATTCTAACCCAATGCAAAGAAACTAAGAACCTTGAAAAAAGGTTAGACGAAATGCTAACTAAAATAACGAGCTTAGAGAAGAACATAAACAACTTGATGGAGCTGAAAAACACAGCAAGAGAACTTCACGAAGCATACACAAGTTTCAATAACTGATTCGATCAAGCAGAAGAAAGGATATCAGAGATTGAAGATCAACTCAATGAAATAAAATGAGAAGGCAAGACTAGGGAAAAAAGAGTGTAAAGAAATGAACAAAGCTTCCAAGAAATATGGGATTATGTGAAAAGACCTAATCTATGTTTGATCGGCGTACCTGAATGTGACAGGGAGAATGAATCCAAGCTGGAAAACAATCTTCAGGATATTATCCAGGAGAATTTCCCCAACCAGGCAAGGCATGCCAACATTCAAATCCAGGAAATACAGAGAACACCACAAAGATATTCTTCAAGAAGAGCAACCCCAAGGCATATAATCATCAGATTCACCAGGGTTGAAATGAAGGAAAAAGTGCTAAGCGCAGCCAGAGAGAAAAGTCACCCACAAAGGGAAGCCCATCAGACTCACAGCAGATCTCTCAGCAGAAATCCTACAATCCAGAAGAGACTGGGGGCCAATATTCAACATCCTTAAAGAAAATAATTTTCAACCCAGAATTTCATATCCAGGCAAACTAAGCTTCATAAGTGAAAGAGAAATAAAATCCTTTATGGACAAGCAATTGCTGAAAGATTTCATCACCACCAGGTCTGCCTTACAAGAACTTCTAAAGGAAGCACTAAACACGGAAAGGAACAACCAAATGGTAAAGACCATGGACACAATGAAGGAACTGCATCAACTAATGGGCAAAACAACCCATTAGTATCAAAATGGCAGGATCAAATTCACACACAATTTTATGTATATATATATATATATATATATATATATATATATATATAATTTTTAAATTGTACTTTGGGCTCTGGGGTACGTATGCACATCCTACATCCTGAAGGATTGTTACATAGGTACATACATGCCATGGTGGTTTGCAGTCTCCATCCCTCTCCCCTCCATTGCCTACATCAGGCATTTCTCCTGCTGTTATCTGTTCCCATCTTCCCCACCCCCCTACTGCCCCTCCCCTTCCCTCCCCAACCCCCCGTCCCCCTAGCCCAGTGAGTGTTGTTCCCTTCCCTGTACCCAAGTGTTCTCATTGTTCATCACCTGCCTATGAGTGAAAACATGAGGGATTTGGTTTTCTATTCTTGTGTCAGTTTGCTGAGAATGATGGTTTCCAGGTTCATCCATGTCTCTACAAAGTACAGGAACTCAATGTTTTTTATGGCTGCATAGTATTCCATGGTGTATATGTGCCATATTTTCTTTCTCCAGTCTATCTTTGATGGGCATTTGTGTTGGTTCCAGGTCTTTGTTATTGTAAACAGCACCACAACAAATACGTGTGCATGTGTCTTTATAATAGAACAATTTATAATCCTTTGGGTATATATACCCAGTAATGGGATTGCTGGGTCAAATGGAATTTCTATTTCTAGGTCCTTGAGGAATTGCCAAACTGTCTTCCATAATGGTTAAACTAATTTACACTCCCAGCAACAGTGTAAAAGTGTTCCTGTTTCTCCACATCCTCTCCAGCATCTGCTGTCTCCAGGTTTTTTGATGATCATCATTTAACTGGTGTGAGATGGTATCTCAATGTGGTTTTGATTTTCATTCCTCAATAACCAATGATGATGAGCATTTTTTCATATGTTTGTTGGCTGCATATGTGTCCTCTTTTGAAATGACTATTCATAACCTTTGCCCACTTTTGAATGGGTTTGTTTTTTTTTTCTTGTAAATCTGCTTTAGTTCTTTGTAGATTCTGGATATTAGCCCTTTGTCAGATGGGTAGATTGCAAAAATATTTTCCCATTCTTTTGGTTGCTGGTTCATGCTCATGATTGTTTCTTTTGCTGTGCAGAAGCTCTTCAGTTTAATTAGATCCCATTTGTCTATTTTGGCTTTTGTTGCCATTGCTTTTGGTGTTTTAGTCATGAAGTCCTTCCCTGTGCCTATGCCCTGAATGGTGTTGCCAAGGTTTCTTCTATGGTTTTTAATGATGTTAGTTCTTATGTTTAAATCTTTAATTCATCTGGAGTTAATTTTTGTATAAGGTATAAGGAAGGGGTCCAGTCTCAGCTTATGGCTAGCCAATTTTCCCAACACCATTTATTAAACAGGGAATCCTTTCCCCATTGCCTGTTTTTGTCCAGTTTGTCAAAGATCAGATGGTTGTAGATGTGTGGCATTACGTCTGAGGCCTCTGTTCTGTTCCATTGGTCTATATCTCTGTTTTGGTACCAGTACCATGCTGTTTTGATTACTGTAGCCTTGTAGTATAGTTTGAAGTCAGGTAGTGTGATGCCTCCAGCTGTATTCTTTTTGCCTAGGATTGTCTTGGCTATATGGGCTCTCTTTTGGTTCCATATGAAGTTTCAAGTGGGTTTTTTCAGTTCTGTGAATAAGGTCAATTGTAGCTTGATGGGGATAGCATTGAATCCATAAATTACTTTGGGCATTATGGCCATTTTCATAATATTGATTCTTCCTAACCATGAGCATGGAATCTTTTTCCATCTGTTTGTGTCCTCTCTTATTACCTTGAGCAGTGGTTTGTAGTTTTCCTTGAAGAGATCTTTTACATCCCTTGTTAGTTGTATTCCTAGGTATTTTATTCTCTTTGTAGCAATTGTGAATCGAAGTTCCCTCATGATTTGGCTCTCTGTTTATCTGTTGTTGGTTTATAGGAATGCTTGTGATTTCTGCACATTGATTTTGTATCCTGAGACTTCGCTAAAGTTACTTATCTGCTTAAGGAGTTTTTGGGCTGAGATGATGGGTGTTCTAAATATACAATTATGCGTCTGCAAAGAGGGACAATTTGATGACTTCTTTTCCTAATTAAATGCCCTTTAGTTCTTTTTCTTGACTGATTGCTCTGGCTAGAACTTCCAGTACTATGTTGAATAGGAATGGTGAGAGAGGGCATCCTTGTCTAGTGCCAGTTATCAAAAAGAATACTTCCAGTTTTTGCCTGTTCAGTATGATATTGGCTGTGGGTTCACCATAAATAGCTTTTTATTCTTTTGAGATATGTTCCATTGATACCTAGTTTATTGAGAGTTTTTAGCATAAAAGGCTACTGAATTTTGTTGAAGGCCTTCTCTGCATATACTGAGATAATTATGTGGTTTTTGTCTTTGGTTCTGTTTATGTGATGGATTTTGTTTATAGATTTGTGTATGTTGAACCTACCTTGCCTCCTTGGGATGAAGCAAACTTGGTTGGGGTGGATATGCTTTTTGATGGCCTGTTGGATTTGGTTTGTCAGTATTTTTTTAAAGATTTTTGTGTCAATGTTCATCATGCATATTGGCCTATAGTTTTCTTTTTTAATTGTGTCTCTGCCAGGTTTTAGTATCAGGATGATGTTGGTTTCATAAAATAAGTTAGGGAGAATTTCCTCTTTTTGTGTTGTTTGGAATAGTTTCAGAAGGAATGGTACCAGCTCCTCTTTTTACAGTTAGTAGAATCGGCTCTGAACCTGTCTGGACCTGGAGTTTTTTTTGGTTGGTAGGCTATTAATTGCTGCCTGGACTTGAAACTTTGTTATTGGTCATTCAAGGTTTCAACTTCCTCCTGACTTAGTCTTGAGAGTATGCACATGTTCAGGAATTTATTCATTTCTTCCAGATTTACTGGTTTATGTGCATAGAGCTGTTTGTAATAATCCCTGATGGTGGTTTGTATTTCCAAGGAATCAGTGGTGATCTCCCCTTTATCATTTTTCATTGCATCTATTTGATTCTTCTGTCTTTTCTTATTAGTCTGGCTTGTGGTCTATTTTGTTGATCTTTTCAAAAAACCAGCTCCTGGATTTATTGATTTTTTTGAAGAGCTTTTTGCATCTCTGTCTTGTTCAGTTCTGCTTTGATCTTAGTTATTTCTTGTCTTCTGCCTGCTTTTGAGTTTTTTTGATCTTGCTCCTCTAGCTCTTTCAATTTTGATAATAGGGTGTCGATTTTAGATCTTTCCTTGTTTCTCATGTGGGCATTCATTGCTATAAATTTCCTTCTGCTTTAAATGTGTCCAATAGGTTCTGCTACATTGTGTCTTCGTTCTCATTGGTTTTACAGAACATTTTTATTTCTGCCTTCATTTACTTTTTTATCCATTCGTCATTCAGGAGCAAGTTGTTCAGTTTCCATATGATTGTGTGTTTTGAGTGCTTTTCTTAATCCTGAGTTGTAATTTGATTGTGCTGTGGTCTGAGAGACTGTTTGTTATGATTTCCATTCTTTTGCATTTGCTGAAGAGTGATTTACTTCCAACTATGTGGTCAATTTTAGAGTAAGCATGATGTGGTGCTGAGAAGAATGTGTATTCTGTGGATTTGGGGTGGAGAGTTCTGTAGATATCTATCTATTAGGTCCACTGGGCCCAGATCTTCATTCAAGTCCTGGATATCCTTGTTGACTTTCTGTCTCATTGATTTGTCCAATATTGTCAGTAGGGTGTTAAAGTCTCCCACTATTATTCTGCAGGAGTCTAAGTCTCTTTATGGGTCGTTAAGAACTTCCTTTATGTATCTGGGTGTTACTGCATTGGGTGCATATAAATTTAGGATAATTAGCTCTTCTTGTTATATTGATCCTTTTACCATTATGTAATGCCCTTCTTTGTCTCTTTTGATCTTTGTTGGTTTAATGTCCATTTTATCAGAGACTAGGATTGGTACTCCTGCTGTTTTTTGCTCTCCATTTGCTTGGTAAATCTTCTTCCATCCCTTTATTTTGAGTCTGTGTGAGTCTATGCATACTAGATGGGTCTCCTGAATACAGCATACCAATGGGTCTTGAATTTTTATCCAGTTTGCCAGTGTGTGTTTTTTGATTGGGGGCATTTAGGCCGTTTACATTCAATGTTAATATAGTTATGTGTGAATTTGATCCTGCCATTTTATTACTGACTGGTTGTTTTGGCTGTTAATTGACACGGTTCTTCATTGCGTTGTTCTTGACCATTTGTAACGTTTTTGCAGTGGCTGGTACTGGTTGTTCCTTTCCATGTTTAGTGCTTCCTTCATGAGCTCTTGTAAGGCGGGTCTTGTAGCAACAGAATCTCTCAGCAATTGCTTGTCTGTAAAGGATTTTATTTCTCCTGTACTTATGAAGCTTTGTTTGGCTGGATATGAAATTCTGGGTTGAAAGCTCTTTTCTTTAAGGATGTTGAATATCCCTTCTAGCTTGTGGGGTTTTTGCTGAGAGATCCACTGTGAGTCTGATGGGCTTCCCTTTGTGGGTGACTCATCCTTTCTCTCTGGCTGCCCTTAGGATTTTTTTCCTTCATTTCCACCCTGGTAAATCTGATGATTATGTGCCTTGGGGTTGCTCTTCTTGAGGAGTATCTTTGTGGTGTTCTCTGTATTTCCTGGATTTGAATGTTGGCCTGCCTTGTTAGGTTGAGGAAGTTCTCTTGAATAATATCCTGAAGAGTGTTTTCCAGCTTGGATTCATTCTCCCTGTCACATTCAGGTATGCTGATCAAACATAGATTAGGTCTTTTCACATAATCCCATATTTCTTGGAGGCTTTGTTCATTTTTTTTCACTCTTTTTTCTGTAATTCTCATTTTATTTCATTGA